>JAHDVE020011581.1:0-81859 GCA_022606495.2 Halesus radiatus | reverse complement strand
ACAATACTATATATATATTTTATTACAATCGCATTACAATGCAAATAACCCCGATAAAAATCCAAACACTTACAGTACAATTTATTAATATTCCTAGCGCTTTGAATTAATATGATTTTCCGCAGATTACAGTTTTATTAATTGCCAATTTAAATCGTCGGATTATAGTTTATCAATAAGTGAAAGTAAAATAAATGCTGTGTAGCCTTATTAAAGCATATCTTATTACCTAGATAAGATATAGAGTTGAAGCAGTACGATAAACCTGGACGTGTTTACATAAATAAACACTTAAGAGAGTTTTCAAATCAACGCGTCGATCTGCAATTAAAACTGATGTGGAATTAAAATATCGTATGATGAAAAAACTTAAAGGCTGGAACTTAGGTAGGGATGTTCGAACCCTCGTCTGATAGATGATGCTATTGTGGTTTTTGACATTAGAACGGTCCCCTTTAAGAGGAACGGGTGCGCTGCCTGTTTCATACAAAACTGAATTTAGAATTTGAGGCCAAAATACCCATCGAAACTGAATAATATATATTTTTTAATTAAAGTTTTAGTAAATATCTAGTACGGATGAGAAGTATTTTATTTATTTTAGTTTTAAATTATGAAGTATATGCCATGAAAAAAATCAATTTTTATAATTTTAGAGGTAATTTAGAAAATTATTTCCGGGTTTATTGTATATAAAAAAAATATTTGCTATGTAAATATGATTATGTAAATAAAAATATAAAAACAAACCATTTAAAAAAAATGTTTTTTCGGGTCGATATTTTAAATTATGTTCGGCAAATTTGTATTAAAAAATATATAACGTTTATTATATTTTCAAAGGAGATGGGATAAAACTTTTTTTAAATCACCGTAAACCCCCCAAATAATTACTAAAGGTGGCTCTCAAATCGCGAAAAATCAATTCTTTTTATGGCCTATATTTCATAATGAAAAACAAAAATTAATAAATTATTTCTAATCCGTACTAGATATTTACTATACTTTTTGATGAAAAAAAAGTTCACTAGGTTTAGGTGAGTATTTTGGTCTCAAATCCTAAATTAAGTTTTGTATGAAACAGGCCGCGCAGCCGTTCCTCTTAACAACAAAATTTTGATCGTTTTAGCATTTGATCTAATTGTCATCAGCCTTCAAGCGTAACAGCATCACCACCCACAAGAAAGCACTTTACTAGAAGTGGTACGAATTATTTATATTTAATTCTATACTGAAAATTTGGAAAATGTACAACGTTTCAAAGTACAATAATTCTCAAAATGTAATCTTTTAAATTCTATATGAAACACGTACTGGAATTTTAAGTAAACGTTAAAAATTGCTTTCACTTGTTTTCAAACTGCACAAATTTTATGACATTTTGGAAAGTATTTAATAGAATTTAAGGATTTCAGTTTGAGGATTATTATTTTTTGAAACCTTACACATTATCCTAACTAACCTTAAAGAATTTACAGATAAATCAATTGCGGTATTGGTTGCGTTAGCAGCCTGCAAAGTGATGTTCAGGGCAATTTTTGAGTGTTGGCCTCAACGGATAATCAGAATTTGAAAGGGACTAAGAATCCGCGATTAACGGGGACCGTTCGAAATATAAAAATGGCATTAACCGTCGAATTAATTTATTTTGACGAATGTTGAAATTATCCAAATATATTCATAAAACATTCTATACATACTCCTGCCGCAGGCAAATTTATTGTAACACCTGTAGATTGTTTTATTAATATTGTTTTTTTATTATTATTTTGTGAGTCTGCAATATTAATTTTTAAGATTTTAAATGTTTTGATTTTTGTTGAACTGAATGTGTTTTGAACAACAGGGCAAAAATAAAATATTTTAATATGTATTGTATCAATTTATGTTACTAGCAGTGGGCTCTGAAATGGGGATTTCGTTCAAATCATCGTGGATCCTTACATCAGTAATACATTTCAATCACAATACAAATACACTCTACTCACTAACCACCTATTCTCTTAATTCTGATTCTTCTAATTCTTTTAATTATCTTAATTCTGATTTTTCTAATTCTTTTAATTCTCTTAATTATCTTAATTCTTATAATTCTCTTAATATCTTAATTCTTATAATTCTCTTAATTATCTTAATTATCTTAATTCTTATAATTCTTATAATTCTCTTAATTATCTTAATTATCTTAATTCTTATAATTCTTATAATTCTCTTAATTATCTTAATTATCTTAATTATCTTAATTAGCTTAATTATCTTAATTATCTTAATTATCTTAATTATCTTAATTATCTTAATTATCTTAATTATCTTAATTATCTTAATTATCTTACTTATATTATCTTAATTATCTTAATTATCTTAATTATCTTAATTATCTTAATTATCTTAATTATCTTAATTATCTTAATAATCTTAATTATCTTAATTATCTTAGTTATCTTAATTATCTTAGTTATCTTAATTATCTTAGTTATCTTAATTATCTTAGTTATCTTAATTATCTTAATTATCTTAATTATCTTAATTATCTTAATTATCTTAATTATCTTAATTCTCTTAATTCTCTTAATTATCTTAATTCTCTTTATTCTCTTAATTCTCTTAATTCTCTTAATTCTCTTAATTCTCTTAATTCTCTTAATTCTCTTAATTCTCTTAATTCTCTTAATTATCTTAATTCTCTTAATTCTCTTAATTCTCTTAATTCTCTTAATTCTCTTAATTCTCTTAATTCTCTTAATTCTCTTAATTCTCTTAATTCTCTTAATTCTCTTAATTCTCTTAATTCTCTTAATTCTCTTAATTCTCTTAATTCTCTTAATTATCTTAATTCTCTTAATTCTCTTAATTCTCTTAATTCTCTTAATTCTCTTAATTCTCTTAATTCTCTTAATTCTCTTAATTCTCTTAATTCTCTTAATTCTCTTAATTCTCTTAATTCTCTTAATTCTCTTAATTCTCTTAATTCTCTTAATTCTCTTAATTTTCTTAATTATCTTAATTCTCTTTGTTCTCTTAATTCTCTTAATCCTCTTAATTCTCTTAATTTTCTTAATTTTTATGTGCTTTAGTTTTTCTTTAAATTTTTCCAAAGCTTTAAATTATTGTAAATCTATTATTTATTTTATTTCTTAAATTATTATATGTTATCCTAATGTTTACCTCTAGCATGGCGGGCGAAATATTATTAAAATGAAATTATATTTTACATTATTCAAAATGAAAAAAAAAAATATATTTGTCAATATTTATTTATATGATGTTCTATAGAATCTAAAAGAATACGTTTTGTTTTTCATTACGTTATTATTTATCCATCTCTGAAGTAATTTTTTTGGCAATAAAACTATGATTTAGTTAACAGTATTGACTTTTTTTGACAAATGTTGATAATACGGAATGTTTTAAGCCTTAGATCAAAGCTCTGATCAAAGAGCTAATTAAGATAAAATCAGAACCTCGTACTATTCCGCAATCGTTCATGTGTCAAATGATTGAATGATAGTCCTAGGCAGTCTGGTCAGGTCGTAATCTTCATAAACACCTCAATCGGTAGCTCAAAGCGGCAGATACCTGGGAACGGATACTAGTCCTACTCCTGTAGCATGATCCTCACTAACATGATCCTCACACCCCAGGGTCGTTCATCTTCTGTGGTGCTTACCGCTGCTACCTGCGCTGGGATCAGTGGCTAACCATGATTTGCAAGTTTGAAGGCAACGGCGGGCGAACCTCAATGTCTTGTGATTAGGCCATAGACCGTCCAATGAAGTTGATAATTTAACCTTGCCGGTGCTGTCTTCTGAGTTGACATGTCTCCAATTATTTCAATATCTCTATAATTATACTTAAATTAAATATTTTAGGTACTTTACTAAAATACACATACTTATCTACAGAAAACAATACTTATAATATTCATCGAACGTAACAGAAAACAATATTTTGTTGAAAAATTCGGAAAAAAGTAGTCAATATATGAATGGTGCGGTAGTAAGCAAGAGGGGTGCGGAGTTTTTTTCGCCGTGTCACGATGCGCGGTAGTCAGTAGTAGCCGGCGGTCTGCCGGTAATAAAGGACGTATCACGTGTTTTGTGCAAACCCGATATTTTTTCCCGTTTATATATATATACCCATATGTATGTACGTACACGTGTACTATTAAAGTAATGATTTAGGTACATATGTAATGAACGTAAACTTTTCACTTTTATCCAACATAAATACAGCAAAACTCTAAATGTGTATACTGTAAACTTAGTGTGTAGCACAGGAACTTGTGGTAATTTCTGGCACCCCCCCGTAAGGAAAAGGTTAAGAAAGAATTTTTATATTAATTTGATATATTTTTTACCAACTTCACCTGAAGTAGCGGAAAATTGGCTTTAATTCGGGAACACCAAACACGCCCATAAAACACTTCTTCGGTTGATTTCTTCACTGTTATTTATAATGGCGATTTTTAATACACTACTTTAAATTATGAGTACATTTATATCACATCTAAATAAATGTAAAAATATTTTTATTTCTTTAATGTAAGCCTAACCAGATTGCGTACAATACAATGTTAATTGCATTACTAAATAACTATGTATTCACTTGCTTATATTATGAATCCGTCTGATTGAAGATATGCGAACATCGTGACCGGCCAATCCCCATCGTCCAAAGATCCACAGATAATCCTAACTCCAGCATAGATATCTAGTAGCAATCCACTTACTGAGACTTGACTACACCTGTTCCCAATTGGCTCCCAATAAATCAGGAGACCCTATTAATCCATTTCAGGCTCGGACTTGACAAATGGCTCCACGGCAGATAATTGGATGAGATTAGGCGGGCACAAGCCATCACGGCTCACGGTAGACACAGACAGGCCAGCGGCGGACAGAGCTGCTCCCGGCTTACATAGAGTGATTAGTCTTAATGGACAACGATAACCAGTTAGTAGTTGCTACTAGCTTCCTAGGAATTGACTTCTTGCTGCTGGCAAGTCTATTCCTTAGTTGTTGTTCTTATTCGCAGGCATTTCCTACTGGTGCTAGTAGGTCCCTTTCTTATTTGTTCTTACTTACTATAGCTATCAATAGAGTCTGAAAGGATGATAATTATAGAACCATTCATTGTAAGCCCCAAAAAGCGACCAAAGTCACGTATGAAGTATTTCGCATTATAAAATTCACTCGAATATCTAAGTTATAAATCCAGAAAAAAAACTACAAAGCAACTGTGTCGGACAGCAAATAATTATGTCAAAAATGTTGTATTTGAAATATTGAAATAATATTTTTTTTAGTTTTCAAACATTTCTATTGTATATTATCCTCTTGATAAATGAGATTCTTCTTACAACAAAACACGGTATCGTTTATTAACGAAGATTCTCAAAATGCAATATAGGATTGGAGAGCCAGGAACCAAATCTTCTTCCTTAACCCAGAGTGGAAGATACACTCAGTATCAAAGACCACCATTCAGAATTGAAAACGTTGCTTGAAATGGATTTTAGCCGTGTTTGGTGACCAGATCTGAATAGCCAGGTATTTCCCCACCTTCCTCTTCCCCTTCTCCTTCCCCTCCCCAATACCTTCAGCCGCACAAAATTCCCCAATTGGGAATGCCATAGTCTCACTGGCTCCAGACGGTTGAGAGCAGTTGGGACACTTGTGCGGTATTCATATAAAAAACGGTAGTATTCTATCTGCCTGGCGACCTTGGGAGCTTCCAACCACGAAGCTACCTGACTGCTTTACCGACAGTGGTCGCTACCGGTCGTTAGTGCCATCTATGTAGAATGGTCAAAACTAAGATATCAAAATTTCTACATTACTCATATTTGCTAAGGTCCTTTTTTTGCCTTTATTTACACGTAATCATCCCACAACTGTCCCCAGCTTTCAAGATTAATTTATGCCCACGATCGTGGGACTGTACTAATTCATTTTCGGCGCCATGACGAATTTTTTCATAGTCCTCCTCACTAGGAGATCCTGTGCTGAGGCGGACCAGGTTTTGCACAAAGGGGTTTCAGCGACTATCCTATATTTCAATTTCAAGGTTAGGGTAGGGTCTTTCCAGTAATTTGTATGAAGTTTTTTTGAGAATAGTAGTCAGTTCTTGTTCTGGTAATTCTTTAAGCCAAGTTTTGCTGGACTTACCATAATGCAATTATTTGATGAAATGATTTGCCTGTAATTGATACACTATAAATTATAGGGTATTTAGCGAATACAAGACGATGGAAATTCGATATAGGTATGTAGGTAAATTAATTAGAATCCTAACACATTAAACATGATTGTTTTGTATAAATATAATCTGATAATGCTTAAGACTTCGAAGAAAAAGGTGTTAAATTTTCCAAGTACATAACTTTTTTTATTTTTTTAAATGAATACCGCACAAGAGTCCCAACTGCTCCCAACCGTCTGGAGCCAGTGAGATTATGGCATCCCCAATTGGGGAGGGGAAGGAGAAGGGGAAGAGAATGGTGGGGAAATACCTGGCTATTCAGATCTGCCATAAAGCCATTTCAAGCAACGTTTCAATTCTGAATGGTGGTCTTTCACCAGGGCGATACTGAGAGTATCTTCCACTCTAGTGGTTATACTCACGTTAATTATACTCACGTTATCTATAAAAAGCGGGGTTCTAAGACGATATTCGCTTGCTCACACAAGAAGGGCTGAAAATACAACCCCCTTGGAACCATTAAAATATTACCGTAGCGCCACCAATTCACCGCGACAAGATTTAATATTAAAAAAATTTCCGCTGGCTGCACCCAAATGAAAATGTAAGAAGATTATTAATTTTGTAACACCTCAGGCGAAGGCATTTTTGTAGAGTGACTGGAATGTAAAATGTCGAATCATGAACAAACTACTAAACCTCCTACCCTGAAAAAGGTGTCTTCCGAAAATCACAAAGTCATGTAGTCTGATGGGAAAACTTTAACAGGAAAGGGGAAACCATTTTCTTGACAGGAGGAGGGCTAATTTGTTCCGGAATAGATGATAAAAGATAGTGGGGTAGTTGATTATACGTTCACTGAACACTGAGAGAGGAATGTCAATACCCAAAGAACTTTTTTTAGTGATGCCTTTAGCCCACAACAATGAAATGACAGAATTTTTAGCGTGAAATACTCGACTTTTCATTGTTAAAGCAAATTTAAGTAACCGATATTAAGTTCGAGTCCCATTCAACAGTTTCACGGAGATATATATGAATAACATCAGCATTTCACTTTGGCCTCCACTATCTTTCCTCCGCCACACGAAATAAAAAAAAAGTATTTTTGATCGCTCGAATTGATTGATGAAATATTTTAACACCAACTATTTAATTAGTGCACTAATCCGACCGTTTCTCCGGAGGGGTGGGCAGAGAGGATATACCACCACAAAACTCTGTATTGGCACATACTCCTTCAAATTCATTTATCGTCTCATACATACTATTCTTCAATTCTGACTCTACGTGACCCGACTAAAGTATTTGATTAACTTTGTCCTGCAATGCCTTCCTCCGGCTTCTACCTTCACATTCTCACCATATGATTTTATCCTCGGAGTTCTGTCTTCGTTCATCCGCTCCAAATGTCCAAACCATCTAAGCGAGTCTTTCTTTTTCTTGTTCACTACACTCTCTTCATTCTTGCATCCTTTCCAGATTTCCTCATTTGTAACACGGCCACACATGGTATTACCACACATACACCTCAGAGATTTAATTCTAGAGAATTCAGTTTATTTTCATGCCTCCTCTGCCAGTTCCATGCCACACTCCCATACAGAGGGGTTGGTATCAGCACTCCATTATGGACTGGTAGCTTTGTTTCTTTGGACCATTTTTAATCAGCGTTATTTTATTAATCACAACAACTCTCAATGAGCATATGGGATAAACAAATAAACAGAAAATAAAAAGGTGACGGTAGCGACTGGGATACGAGTATATCCACTTTCTGTGTATTCGTCTATTTCATATTTCCATTGAGGAATGTTGATATTATCTTCTTCAATATTACAATGAGGTTTACAAACTTCAATAATTTAATATTACTAAATTGAACTTCAATATTTCAAAGTTTACGAGATTACGGCATTCCGAGTATTCCCTGATTTTCCTGCATTCGCGTGATGCATTTTTCATGAGATGTCGAAGCTTTCAGTTACACAGAGAACAGTCAGCGCACGGCATGTCCTGGCCCCGATATCTGACAATGTCCAATTTGCATTATTTTCTCGTGCACCGTGGATTGTGGATGCCGTGTGCATCTCGGGAGACCTCCTTTCTAAAGGCTTTTGTGAATCTCAGCGCTGTGTTGACATGTCGTCACCTGAATGCAGAAATATCAGAATAGTATTAGATCAAACTTTAACAAGGTTTTGAAAGCCATTACTTTATGGAAATACGGTATTTAAACATTGTTTTATAGTATATTTATTTATTGTTTATTCACAATTAGAATGTATTATTTTTCATACAATTATTAAATTGACTAGAACTAGGCCTATATCGAGGTTAACAATTTCATAATTGAATACAAAATTATCAACATCATTTTCACACAAGAACATTAAGCAAATACAAAAAAATAAAATAATAAAATTTAAAAGTAACAGTAATAAGGAGAGGAAATTTGTAGAACAAATATGTGCTTAACATAACAGGTATTGTAAGTATTGATTGAAAAAAATTGCATACTATTAATCCTGATGAGGGAAGCTTGAATTCTGAAAGATATTGTAGATATTTATATATTTAAAACAGTGGTGTAAACAAACTTCTTATTAATTATACTAAGAGATTTTGAATTAATTACTGTACAAACTGGAATTATAATGGTTCTGCAGTGATGTGATTGTACAGTACATGGTGAATACGTACAAAACTTAACATAAAACTTAACTCTTATTATCAAACGATATAAAAAAAAAGTTCTTCTATAAATTTATATTAAGTTTGTGGTGTTTTATTAGTTTTTAATTTTTTATTAATTTATTCATTATTTTTTTTGCAATATATTATTTATCCAATATAATTTAAAAAAAATAAGGAAATGTATGTGTTCCATTTCATTATATTGTACAAACATTAACAGTTGTGATAAAGTAATAATTAGTTAGGGTAGGGTGAAGTTAGGATACGACTGTGGCGCTATATAAAGCTTTAAAAAAACCAAATGGTTATTTACTTCTTCCAACACTAGTGTCTGCAGCAGACAGTGGTGTTGATATAGATTCCCCGACCCCGGGCCAAATTTGTGAACCGGGGAACATCTCAAGAGGGTTAACGCCACAAGCAGAAAACTTACGTCTCGCATTTGGAAAATGTGTGAAGAGTAATTGAATACCCGAATTAAATAAAGCACAAAAACGCCATAAAATCAAAATCAAAAGGAAATATGTAGAAATGGTTCCTGTGCCATCAGCAATACCCTAAATAAAGATTTTAGTGCCACAATAAATAGTTGTGACCTCATGCATGCTGTAGAAAAAAACGAAAAAGTCGTATGTACCGGGTGTGTTTTTCTATAAAAAAGCACTAATAGTTGTGCTTAGTAATAAAATGACTAAAGTACCAACGGCTAAATGACCGACTTGGATACACACAGTATTTTTTAGTATATTCTCACGAGGCACTCATATCATTTGTGAAATGAGTCGTGGCACTTAACGCCTTCTAAAAATTCGAAACGCAATGAGCTTTAACTTTATTTTCATGGTATATTAATAAATTTTGTAATTTCTAATGTTTCTGTTAGTCATTATATTTTTATGAAGAAAAAAAAGTCTTCTAACAAAGTAATTTTTTCATTCATTCAATAAAAATAATTCACATGAGTTCAACATTTTTGGCACTTAGTGCTTTATTTAATTCAGGTATTAAAATAACTCAAACCAACATGATGTGCATCTTCCGCAAGGAATCACAAATTTTTGTCAACCTGATGACCTTCCTGGAAGAGTCGATAGCTCATTGTATCTGATTATTAAAACGCCACGTTGATTGTAACAGCTTTAATAATCAACAGCTGTTCAATACACATATCTGAATTACCAGATACTTTCTAATCTTCCTCTTCTTTTTTCTTACAAATTCTTCACTCCCTTCATCCGCACAATATCCCCAAATAGGGACGTCATAATTCGATTGACAAGGGCACTAGTGTATCTTTCACGATTGAAAATTATTTGTTTTTTTATTGCGTTCAAGTTTAATTTGTAGAATTCCATTTCATTTTAACGTTTTTAAAAATGAATAATATCTATCATTATTCAATTTAGAAACGGTTTGTTTATAGAAAAAAAGTTCTACTAGCTGTTTTGCCGTCCGATGGCATAACCAAGTACTATTCACGCGTAATAATAATTACCTAGCACAATTTTTTTTATAAATAAACCGTTATTAAAATGAAAAATGATAGATATTAAAAAAAAAATTTAATAAATAAAATAAAATAAATTTTTTGAAATAGACATAGACGAACACGAGCCCCCAGGCAATTTCCCAGTCTTCGCAGACGGTGCCACGCCACTGATATCAGCTTTAAAAAGCCCAATCAAACAGTTTTTATGCTTTTTAATGAGCGCGTAGCTAGAAAATTAACCGTTAAGCCAGAAAGCTCTAGAAAGTTCCCGAATGCCTTAATACTAACTTCTGAAAGTCTTCTTGTGTGGCGCTCGAGCCACCACAATAATTACACTCGGAAAACGTAAATTACATTGAAGCCTTCCGACTGCAATCATTCCTCACAATTAAGCTGTGTTATAATCATACCAACGCAGTGTGGCTAATGATTGATCGATTCTGTTGATTAAAATTGATCTGTAGAAACCTATCTCACAAAAATGGTGTTTTCTTTGCCAATACCACAGAACTGTTTTTTTTTTCCATTATAATGAAGAACCCAGCCTTGTAAAAACTGACTTTTTACATATTACCATTAATAGTACAGGGATTTTGGCCATGACTTTTGATTCTTGCCTGTCATAAAATAATTATTGTAGTAGTGAAACATTTTTTTGTTTACAAAATTTATGCAGTACTTTTTGTCCATTTTGTCAACTTTACAGGAGAAAACAAGGTATAATTTTACTGTTTTGAGATGGCCTTTGGAAGTACCTACTTTATATGCAAAATAAATAAATTATATTAGTTACTTTTTACAATAAATTGAAGAGAAATTAAAATTTATAGACACTAGGATTTTTTAAATAATTTTGTTTTTAAAGCCCGTTTAAATTCAGTCAATTTCTGGATATTAGTAAGACCTGGGGCAAGTTTATTCCAAATGAGAGGGCCATTTACACGAAAGTGAGTAGCTTGGTGTTGCTATCATAATGACATTTTATAGTTCCAAAATAATAAATATATACAACTAAATGACTATTTTTCAATCATAAAACAAACGGAACTGCACCTATGTCATCTTAACACATATGATTTTTTCCATGGAGAAAAATGTCTTATAATTTTTATTTATTACTGTTTATTTCACTTGATATAATTAAAAAATAATAATATTAATCATTCAAAGATGAAATTTCCCTAGTGACTTGTTTAAAAAAACATTGAGAGACGCTAAAAAATGCTCCTTTAAAATCTCAATTTATGGTTAAATAGACTTACAAGATAAACTAATTAAGGTGACAATATGGCACTGTGTCTTATTTTTAACCATTCAAAATAACCTATAGAAAAAGAAACTTTAGAGAGAAAGGCTGCACAAATTTCATGTTATTAGAACTCACCGTTCAAGAGTTTTGAGAGTAGTACATTTTTAAAAATTCAGTATACGTATATGTACGGAAAGAAAACAAACATTATGCAACCCTTCTAATGTAACAGAATACATAATTAATAGAAAGAAGTCACTTTTGATATTATATTAATTTTGGATATAATTTAGTTGAAGTGAAATGAGATATGATGGACAGAAAACCAACATTGACCGTGCGTTAATATAATGTACCTATGCAAATACATTAATCACCTTGACAGACAGTCGGGCAGTTGAATGATTAATAATATTACGAATGTACATAAAATCTGGCCAGTAATTAAACGTCGGTATTATGTTACCAGTGTTTGAACGTGATGTGATTTTTCAATTTGATTTGATTCCCCTATGTAGCTAAATGAATGTTTTCTTGGAACAGATAATTAAATTTTGTCCTATGATCAAACATGCAGGTATGTAGTTGGGTACTTACGCATGAACCACTGAACACAAAAACAGATAGAAGTGTGATGAGGGCGTTTCCGTGTGCCAAAATTAAATAATTTTTTACATATTTCTTTGTGAAATTGATCATAAATAAAATACTGTAATTCTTTTTTTATCGAACAGATACTCAATGCCATGAAACTATGCATCCGACAGGACTTAAGCGATAGACAGCTTACTCCGAGGTCAGCAGATCTAGATGCTACTAATCGTTTAATTGAACTTTCAAGGTCAAATCAAGCCGTCTACTATTAAGTCTCATTTGGAATAATCTTCCCACAGCTCTTACTCACATAAGTATAATTTAAATGGGATTTAAAAACAAAATGAAATCCTAGTGTCGATGAATTTTAATTTTTCTTCAATTTATTTTAAAAATGCACTTTCTCAAGCCTCTGGCAGTTGTTTGGTTTCGGTTTCCTCCATATTTATAATTTTTTTTTATGTTAAGTCAGTTATTGCTGAACATAACCCGACTCCTGTCTTAAAATGCTACTATTTTTGCAGTATTATCGTGAATGTGTTCTTTTTGTATAGCTGTGCATATACTGTATAATATTTTGTAATTTTATTAGATTACCTAAGGAGTACTGTAGGAGTAATATTAAGAATAAGCAAGAATGTATGTAATACACGTATGTTAATAATGTATAAATAGAATATAAAAGGAGCACTGTAAGAATACCACTGAATGCAGTTAGCTAATCATATTTTTAATAGTAAAGTTAAAATTTATTAATATTAAAGCGCACTTAAAATGAAGTAACACAAAACTGGACTATGTAAATGCTTTGTTATTATTATTAACATGTTTGAGAAGGTAGATAAATCTTGTACAATTTGGCGACATTGACGGTTTTTATAGATAGCACTTCTAAATTTTATCTGTTCGGTGGCACAAACTAATACACTTATTTCGTGGATTTACATATCGATTGAAATGACTTGAGCTATGTTTGATGATCTTTACCAGAAGTTTATAACCAGTCCTTCCCAACTTTTTTTCCGAAATTTATCTGTTGTATACATAACTTAGTTTTGTTCTGGATACACTGCAAACCCATTTTAAGTATTGCAATTCGTACCATTCCTAGAAATTCTATATATTTATCAAACAAAAATGTAAGCAAAATACAGCACAAATTATGCAATGAAAATTAAAAACAAATTTCCTCTAATAATTTCTCATAACATTATCATAATTATTTTGGTAGCTTTCATAATTTGCAATTTAAGAGTTAAGTTACTACAGCCGTGGAAGAAACATAATGGAAAAGCTTTCAAATATCACGGTGTCTAAGTTGGCAAATGCCGAATGAAGCGTCGAGACGTCTGGATGCGGACGTCGCGGCGCTCGGCTTGGCGTCGTTTGTAAGGCCGCCGCACAACCTTCCTTATGGGGCTTTTATTTCGAGAGTTGTTTTTTTTATTATTGAAGAAAGCAATCACTTTGTGGCTTGACATTATACTTTAATGAAAAGATATTTTGTTTTGAATCACTTTATTAGAATTTATTCATTTTGTTAAATAGTTTCTGTTAAAATATTAAGTTTATAGAAATACTGTGGTAAAAAAGAGAGGTTGAGATTAAATGTATAAATTTTAATAAAGTGGATCAAAACAAAATAACTTTTCATTTAAGTGGTTTTTTTATGTTGACGTAATTGAATATTCAGAGACTGGATGTGCTATTCGTGCCAAGAATGTGATGTTTATGTTTTTGATTGTTCAATAAGTTGTGTGTAAGTACGTATTGATACTGAAATATATCTCATTAAAATGTCATCAGTTTTAGTTCAATGGAAATAACGACTTACAGCCAAGTGATTCAAAGCGGTTCGCGAGTACAATTCTCGGCAAGATGAGTCTTTGAATATTGCACAAACGACAATTTTAGTTCATTAGGCCTTACTTTTATTGCAGTTTATATTATTTATTCTTAAATTGAAGGACGACATTGTTAAAAATGACAGAATGTAATTAGGTATCAATAGCTTAGTTGGAGTGTCGGTACCGGTAAGACTAGAGGATCTGGGTTCAAGTCCCACTTGTGATCGTTATTTTTTATATTTTTCTGTGTTTTTACCTACTTACAAATTAATAACTTAACTCCATTTAATTTTTACAAAAATTTAGTGTAAATCAAATTTAATAATGTTATTATTAAGTTCTGCAAGTATTTTTTTTTTTTTTTATTTTTATTGTGACAGCTGTTTCGGCGTTTAAGGCCATTTTCAAACTGCGGTTAATCCACATTGTGACGACTTATTCATATGATTTTATTTACTCCCACCCCATTTTTCACATTTATAATGTGTTTCCTCGTATTTAACTAATAATGTTTTCTTAATTTATTTTGTATTAATGTGTTATATTGTTTTGATAATGTGAACATCCTGAGAAGCGGTGAATATATAATTTTCCTTACTTTATTAATTAATGTTATATTAGGTTCATTCGTTCGTTTATTAATTTCTAATTGTTGAACTAAATTTAATCTAATATCCTTTCTTTCTATATGTAAGGATTTAGGTTTATTGTTGTCAACATGTTACCTAATTCATATTTCATTGAGAATTGTTAAAATTATCTTCTTTAATGTTTTTTTTGTGGGACTAAAGATAAATCCAATGTTGTCAGGCTATTCGGAACCCGGCAAAGTTCGTCTTTTATATTATTTTTTTAAAGCACCTTTCCCATGATAATGTTTCATTTCTTGTAAACGGTTCGAAATGAAAAGTAAAACGATCGAACTCGCTTAAAAACCGTAATTGAATCATTGATCATTGTGTCAATCACGTGTGTTTTAATTAGTTTGAAAGGCCTTCTTTATGATCACCCAAAAGTGAAATTAGCTTTTCATGAAAACGAATGAAAATTAGATGAATTCTTTATCTTTTATCTAAAATTTAGATACATTTGAGGCTAAACAAAACGTAATACGTGCTCACAGAGGGTACTAATTTAAATATATAAGAAAAAAACTTTTTGCAAGTAATGCTTTTAAAAATTGAAATTGATTGTTTGTTGGCGTGTATATACGGAATATGAAACGGAATAAATTGTAACTGTAGATTTAAAGCTCAAGTCCTTCGAAAAACTTAATAAAATCTAATTTATTCTTGTAAAATTAACATCTACAGTATTTTTATTGTAGTTTATTGAAGGAATTGAGCTTTAAACTTACAATAACATTTTATTCCATTTCATCCTACGTATGTACACCTACCAACAAACAATTCATCTCAATATTTAAAAGCATTACGTGCTAAAAGTGTTTTTTTTTATCAAATATTTGAATTAGCGCCATCTGAGAGCGCGTATCACGTTTCGTTTAACGTTAACCTAAAATCTAATCATTTTAATTCACACCGTTTGTTACCGACAATTATTTGTACCATTAAATGCATTTTATTTTATATAAATATATAATTTCAGAATCACGGAACACTTGCGATGTTTAAATAATAACAATTTTTCAGAGTTAGCCAATCATCTTATTTAATCCAATCATATTTTTAATAAACATACGGGTTTTCAAATTCGTCACCGTAATAATGAAGGCAAAAAATTGGATAATTTAAAAGCAATGGAAATTCGAAAATCCCTAAAAAATAATTCTAGTATATTATATAATCAAGTAAATTTATCGTATCTCTTTTAGATATTTTTCCAGTTAATCGCTTTGTTCGTCCAAAAAAACCTACTCACCCCCTCCCCCTTTGGTCGGCTCCCACTCCAACACCTAAATTATTATTATTGCATATCATAGTTTAGTTTTAATATATTCCTAATGAGGGAAGGGCACTTCCGAAGCCAGTCGAGATTATTATTAATTTAAAGTTGTTCAAAACAATTTTTTAAGTTTATGTTATAATTATGACGAGCCACAGAGTAAACGCTTTTTGCAAATATGCATTTAATTTTTTATAATTTTTTTTAATACACTATTATTTACAATACTGATTTGAATCAATACAAACACAATCTAACAGTGATAAAAACAGGAATCTTTTTAGATCAATAACAACTCTGTGACCTACATTACTTAGGGGCTATTGTGAATCTAGAATTCGCCCTACGCTAATAAAGTTCAATCCGGCGAAAGCAAAGGCCACCCTGGCTGTAGGTCAAAGCGAGATTGGTAGGTTGTCAGTTCTCGAGGCGCCATTTAGGCGCCATAAGGGTGGCTGGGGGAGGCTCCATCGTCGGATATGACGCAACCGAATAACAGCGTACGTAACGCTAGTTTTCATTCTGGAAATGTCGAAGCCTAGTGGTGTTTCTTTTATCTTATTATGTAAAAATGTTTATTTTTATTTTTATTTAGGTTAGGTTTATTGTCGGTTAGTGTACAATATATTTGATGGATACGGGATAATACATGTAATTAACAACTGTGTGTAAATATAACCATTGCATCTTTAGGTGGCTTGATGTTATTTATGTATTTTATTTCGGAAAAACAGTTATTTCACCATTTCAAAAGCAATATAACATCACGAATTTTTTTTAACATATATGACATAGGCAACAAGAGTGATACAATTTTTTATTAAAGGTTACATGTAGGTACATAATATAATTAAAACACGAATAATATGAACATAATATCTATAATATACATAATTTAAGTCACAATATACAATTAAGAATTACAAATCAGTCTTAAAAAATTACAATATTAAAATTTGCACTATATCACCACTTCGTCCTTAAATTTCAAAATATTTTCCTCTAATTTTATATTGACCTGTATTTTTTGGAAGACCTTAATTGCTCTGTATAGTAATGAGTTTTGAGATTTAGTTTTCCTTCGAAAGGGAAGTCTTATTTCATTTCTTCTTCTTGTAGAGCGGTTATGTCTGTTGTATCATTAGTAATTTTTCTCAAGAAATCATAATTTTGTTTGCCGTTAAGCATTTTAAAGAGAAAAACTATTAAAACGATAGTATGTTTAGATCTCTTAGCCTTTTTTTAACTTTGGAATATTTGTTTCGTCTTAAAATTATTCTAATGGCTTTGTTTTGCAAAACTGTTACTTTTGCAAAACAAAGACGACAACAAAATACTGCTACAATAATTAATATCAAGAACAATGATGGCATTATTATTATCATCACATTATTCGGAAAGTAGAATGTTATTTCAGCCAGGTTGTCAGGTATATACATTTGATGAGCTGTACAAATGAGTTGACAGAAAACTAAAGCAATAATGGTAAATAAACATTTTTTTTTTTACATGAATACCCGACAACATTCCCAACTGCTCCCAACGGTCTGGAGCCAGTGAGACTATGGCATCCCCAATTGGGAAATTTTGTGACGCTGGAGATATTGGGGAGGGTAAGGAGAAGGGGAAGAGGAAGGTGGGGAAATACCTGGCTATTCAGATCTGGTCACCAAACACGGCTAAAAGCCATTTCAAGCAACGTTCCAATTCTGAATGGTGGTCTTTCACCAGGGCGATACTGAGAGTATCTTCCACTCTGGAACGTGCGAAAATATACTATACATTATTTTTTAAATTAATTAATTGTGAAACAACACAAATTAATTAAATAAAATTTACTTGCGCACGCCGGGATTTGAACCCGCGACCTTCGGATTCGTAGTCGAGAGCCTTACCCCTCGACCATGGAGGCCGTCAAACTACGAGTACTACGTATTCTTAATTAATTTATTTCCATGCTCCATTGAAGTCCAACAAGGCTGATAACAGAGCCAAATTGTCAAAAAATTGCTAAGATTTTAGATTTTTAGATTCAGTTACTGAAAAATATTAAAGTTATTTCGAACAACCTTTATTTTCTGAATGGTGGCCTTACACCTTGGCCATTTCTTAATGGTGGCCAGGGCGATGCTACTAGTATTTTCTCCTCTGGGACGGAGAGGAAATATACTTTACTTTAATTCATTTAAGTTTTTGTGAATAACCCTATAAACATTATGTTTATTGGAAGCGGAAACCAATAACTGAAATAATATATTTTTTCAAATAAAGTAAAATCGCCTTGCCCCACCATTTTCAATCAAAAGCTTTTTTTTGTAAATACCACAATTTATTAAATAAATAAAATATAAGTAACCTGTTGATATTTATTTATTAAATAGTTGTTTATTAAAAATAACTCTTAAAAAATAATATAAACTGATTTTTTTTTGTTTTGAGCCACTTCAATTTAATATAATGATCATTTTAATGAAGTGGTTCAAAAAAAATTTACCCGTTTATATTATAATTATGGCAAGCCACAAAGTAAATTCTTTTTACGAATATGTTACTCTTAATCATATCTTATATAATGATCAAGTCTATTATTTAAAAACTCTAGGTTACACCTCTCCTTCAAAAACTTTCCATAATATTAATAACACGTCTGGATATGAATATGTATTGATGTAATACTACTGCGGCGGTACTTATTCAGTAAAAAAATTGTATACCGCACTGGTATTCCCAACAAGTCGGCAGCCCTGATTCCCGCTTGCAGAGCCAGGCGCCTTACATTCGTTTCCCAGCGCCGTATGTGTCAACCCCTTCCTTCAGTGTTCTAGTACCTCGTCTTCTGACATTTAAATATTTAAGTTAAGGCGATGCAATGGGAAGTAATGCAAAATCGTGTGTTTTCGGTTTGAAATATCATAGATCATTTAATTAAGTATTGTAAGTAGAACATACCTTGGCCTTTTGTATAACCGTCCAATTTATTGGTGCGTCTTTTTATAAGCCTAGAAAAAAATAAAGTATCACACCTTAAAAAAAATATACTTAAAGCGCAAAATCTCCAACTTACGAACCCCTTTTCCGATATTGTCGTATTGTTCATTGTGGCAAATTAAGTTTTTTAGAATATGAACGTAAAACATTTTAATATTTATGCTTGAGCTTTACAAATTAAAATAAAACACGCGTTTTTAAGTTAAGCGGGAATTTCGACCTTGTTACCACCTGCATAAGGAACGCGTAAATTCGTTGGAATTTTAGCAAGTGGATGGCCTTAAAGATAGTGTACTTAAACAACCTTAAAGATAAGCGTAATGAGTAAGATTAAGAAAGGGCCGCTTAGATGGTTTGGGCATGTGGATCGAATGAACGAAGAAAGGAGTGTAAGAAGAATGTATGACGCGAATGTGAATGGAAAAAGAAGCCGGGGACGTCTGAGGAAGACATGACACGATCAAGTGAATCAAATACTTGAGTCGGGCCATGTCAGAAGTCGGAATAATAGAAGAGAATGTATGAGACGATGTATGAATGTGAATGAAGCAAGAAGTGTATGCCAATATCGAGTTGTTTGGCGGTCCGTCCTCTCTGCCTACCCCTGCGGGGAAACGGCGTGATGGTTAGTTAGTTAGTTACTTACTTACTAATATGCGAGGATTTTTAATACCTCCCTTCACAAGGTTATACAGTCTGACATGCATATATAATTCTATCGATACACTTACTACTTAAGGTATGATTATCACCTAATGAATTATTTACTGATTACTTGATTAATACGTTCCCTTTAATCGAAGTATTGGAGAAAAAAACAGAGGAAAAGTTCATTAATTGTTTTTGTGTTTAATTCGCAGAACTCCATTTAATTTATTAAAAAAATTAATGTAAATCAAATTTAATAATGTTAATAATGTTATTATTAAGTTTTTAGTATTTTTAGTTTTTATTATTGTGATACCTGTTTCGGCGTTTAAGGCCATTTTCAAACTGTCACAGTACAGTTTGTGATAGTTTGATAATGGCCTTAAACGCCGAAACAGCTGTCACAATAATAAAAACTAAAAATACTAAAAACTTAATAATAACACTATTAAATTTGATTTACATTAAATTTATAAAAAAAGAGGAAAAATTCCATCCAAAAGAGTAAAATGCAATCAATTTTCACGAAATTTCATTTGAATTCACGGGATTTTGTTTTGAGCTAAGGATCTTACCACTTTGCAACGGGGGTTTTTCATCTCATAGCAAACCTTTCTTGCTTTTATAGAAGAGCATCTTTAAATATTTTTGAGTTCTTTAAAACTAAACTGCAGATTTTTTTTTATCAATGTATTTTCAGTAATCTTTTCTCTGACTGTTACTATCAGGCCGCTGTCGGTACGCAGGCGCCTTTATTATTCCCAAAAGAATGGTCCGATGATGGTCGGTATTTTCAAATGAGATAATAATTATGTTTAATGGAAGTTTCGGCAAAACTTCCGGGAAATGTTTTAATTGTCTGCCGGGGCAACCGAATTCCTTACTTTATCTGCACTCAAAAGTTTTCGAATCGTTCTTCCTTGTGTGGTCGTACAACTCCTGATAACTAAGTGATTTAAAAAAACCTCCCCTAATTGCACTAATTAACGGTGGTCACTAGCTCTGATAGTCATGTTATAATTCAGTGAATGCCGCAAAGAAATACAAAGCGTGTTTTTACCCTTTGCTTTTAAATTCTAATTAAGAGCCTATTTTTTTGTAGATAGCTATTATAACTTCGTAGTAAGAAACTATGCATGAAATTATACACTATTTTTTCCAACGTCGTACAGGTCTAATTTTTCATTGTAGAGTCACTAGACGCAGATAGATCTTCGCAGAAAAAAAACCCATGTGGAATAGTAATACAAAGTATTTTCGTGAGTAGTGGTGGTTATAGAAGAATTGCTTTCCTGTGACGAATTATGTTAACACTTCCTTTACGATGCCAAATTATAACGCCAACTACGGTGCGGGACTCTGAGTTTCCCCATACAAATTCGCAACAAACTTAACCCAAAAATAATAATACAATCTATTAACAGTTATTAATAATGGTTGATTATACTGCAAAATACATCTTAGGTTTATAAAATAATATTAAATATTAATACGTTAGGAGCAACAATATTGGCTCAGGTAACCGAGTGTCTGGCACCGTAAGGGGACAGTTAAAACAATGTAAAATAACAAGTTATCGACAAATAAACGTTATTATTATTATTAACTTCCATTCGCAACGTGTGTGATTGCAGATGATGATAATGAATCTTTAGAATAATGTTAAAGAGCATCATATTGATAACAAGGTAGGAATTATTACTGAAACAAGCACGAATAAACGGTTTTACATAAAACGTTTAGAAGTTTAAAATATAATTTGCTCTAATATTCAGATGGTCGATTAGGCTACGCACTATCGCTTTTGTTATAAAAGACCGCGTGCCCGCTTGAAGGTTAATAAAATATTTTAAGCTAATGGTTTTTAATTTTTACGTTCTGTAAACTCTTTGTGTTCTGGAACAAAATGTTGATAATTAATTAATTCAATGCCAAAATTAAAGACAAAAAGAGGTAAATAATGTCCTGACTTCCATAAATATGATTTTCAGACCTGATTCATCAAAAAAACTGCTGATCTTTGAAAATATAGCTTTCCAATTAAGAAATACAATTTCAAAACTCGATACGCTGTTTAACTACCTTATATTTTTTAATAAGACCTCCCCAATATAACTCGTCGACTACTTTGTACTAATTAAATATCAATCAATCCATAATATGTAATAGATTGCCTACTCGTAGCCGGAGTATCATGGTGATATAATTAATGTTTTTCTCTCTACAATTGCGATTTTTATTCACAGCAGGTCTTACGGAATTACGTTGATTAATTAATTCATTATATTTGAAATTTGTACAATGAAACCCATACTATTTCCAATTAAAAAAAAGGTCTTTGAGATCTTCCGAAACGTTTGAAATCAAAGCACGACGGAAAAGAACAAGAGAAATAATTTTTCAATCATATTTAGGTTTATTGACACGCATTATATACGAGTATGATTAAAAAAGGACTAGATTGATATTATCGTGGTTTTTTTACAATATGTGATCATAATAATCATCACCGTTGCTGCTTACCTATTGGTTGCGCTGGTTCTTAAGATTTACGTAAATCACCTTGAAATTACAACAATAAGGAACTCCAGTCAGAAAAATGATACACAAAACATAAAATTACAAAAACTCACACAATGATACATAATACAACAGAAACAAGATACACAAAGAGTGATATATAATATAATTAGCCCAACCATTGTTACATATCTTTAAGTAATAGCAGGACATTTTTTCTGAAACTAGAGATTATAGACAAAAATGTTTACATTAGCACGCATTATTATATAGTCGAAATATTTGAGGCAGAGGACCAAAGTAGTCAATATTATTTCATAAAGTATTCAGGTGGAATGTTCTATGGCATCTTAAACAATAGGAATTAGGTATATTTATTGCAATACTGCTAAGACTCAATACAGTATCCAGATGAACGTGAATTATTTTGTACAAAAATTTTAAATCAATCATTTGCCTTCTAATTTACAGTACCCACATATCATTCTTTAACACTAAGCAATTTAGATACAAGAAAATATTCTTTATATTATAACAATTGACTGTAAAATAAAATTATAATAAGTAAATAAATTTCAATGTGATTGATATACTGTCCTCATAAGTACACACAGTGTCTTGCTTGAGACTCTCAAGGAATATACTTAGTGTATTTTTAATTATGAGGGCAGTATAGGACTGTCGTCCGAATCCCTGAAGTAAAGAACATTGTGTTGGAATTTAAAAAAAATACATTATAGAACTTAAATAAGCGAGCTTAAGCTATCCCTCGGGGCCTATATCATCTCCTGGGATGCCGTATCGAAGAGCCGTTTTCCAGAGAACAAGTTTTTCAGACTTTCAAAATAGTACAGAGAATGTCAACCGTGTCTGTTTATCGCAGCCACTGAAAAGGAAAAAGAAGTGTGAGAGAATACCGGTTTGAAAGATATCTGTTATCACAAACTTTTGATTATGTATCGAGAAAGAATTAAGATATCTGAAAATATTCAATCAATTTCTATAGTAAGAGAGAATTGACCTTAGTTCGAGCACACAGTAACGCCCCCAATACCGTTCCTTAGGGTTATCTCTACAGTGATCGCAGCTGAAGGAATCGGTTATAATTTTTATGAATGTTCATCGTGGCACTTTACATTAAAATATCGGTAAAACAACGACAGAATTCCCATCTTTCGGATTGATTTTGTACGTAACAAGCGTATCTATACAATAGAATGCCCGATAGAATAGACGCCCAATCTTGAATCGATTCCAACTTTCATTCTATTCCATTTAAAATATACCATAGATAAGAACCGTCTGAACGATAGTTGCTACGCGAACGTCCCCCTCTGCGCACAGTACAGTAATGTCTATGGTTAAGTTCTGTAAAAAAATAACCATTTCTTTCGAACATTTGCTGTGTCACTTTGAGCTCTGCCAATACAAATGAATTTAAATAGAATAGACAAGCATCAAGTCGCTACAATTCCTGTTTATCACATAAAGGTTCGTTTGTTACTAATGGAATTAGAATGAAGGCTAATGCCCTCTCACACTAGCGTTCAAATGAATGTAAGTATTAATTTTTTTTCTGTTTAATTCGTAGAAGTCCACTTAATTTTAAAAAAAATTAATGTAAATCAAATTTAATAATGTTATTATTAAGTTCTGCAAGTACTTAGTTGTTATTATTGTGTCAGCTATTTCGGCGTTTAAGGCCATTTTCAAACTGAATTTTCAAACAGTTTGAAAATGGCCTTAAACGCCGAAACAGCTGTCACAATAATAACAACTAAAAACACTTGCAGAACTTAATAATAAAATTATTAAATTTGATTTACATTAAATTTTTAAAGAATGTAAAAGTGTTTGAATGAAATTGATCATTCAATAGAAAATCGATATCGAATTTACGCGAACCTGATCCACGAGGTAACTGAAATTGAAAAAAATCTCTTGTACTTTGACCCCAAATAGCCGCAGATGATTTGTCATCCCGAGCTAGTTAGACAAAACATATTTTTTAAACGTTTCATGTAAATATCGTTGTTAGCAGTGGCCCGCAGTACATAAATATAGGTTGAAAAGCTGTGCGTACCCTTAGTAAACCGAACCATAAGAAGAATATAAATAAAACATTTATCTTGTATACAAATAAGTAAGGAACTTATATGCTCATTAATTCAGAATTCATTGGCCACAACAATCAGCGGAGAAAGATATTATAATTTCGTTTTCAAATATTAAATGAACAATTCCAGAGAGAAAATAATGCATAGAGATGCCCTAACATGCAAGAGAAAGAAATCAAATTGATGGGGTGAGGGGCGAGCTAGGCGTGTCGCCAATTTAATCAAAACAGCAAATAGTTAAAAGTTTCGGCTTAAGGTACAAAACCGAATATTCAGCTTGACATTTTTAATAAATGGTTTGTAATTTGCTTATCGCAGTCAAAATCGCGCTAAACAAACGTGGACAGGAGTGAACTAGGCTGGTGCCAAAATGGGTGTCACGCGACCTTCGCCTCTAGCCGTCGAAAGGGTATTTATGTCTGTTAATTCTGACGTCATTGTAAAATTCTTACCCGATCTTGAAAACTCTACACAGCCTACCTTTGGTCATAGAGCAACGCACGCTACTGGTTGTTATCTGCTGTAAATTAATTTTAACCATTTTTAATTATTTACGCTGACGTCTCGGTGGCAGCGTAGGATATTTAAAGTACTCGTAATTTAATTATAATCCCCTTTAATGGCCCCTTTTCACACTATTTTGACGACCTCCTTGGTAAATCGGTTAAGATCCCCGACTACGAATCCAGAGGTCACAAAAAAATTCAATTTATTACATTTGTGTTATTTCATATTTGATTAATATAAAATATTATATAGATGTTGTATACTTGCGGCATGTTCCAGAGTGGAAAATACTCTTAGTATCGCCCTGATGACAGACCATCAAAAACTATTTGAAATGCCTTTAGCCGTATTTTGTGACTAGATCTGAATAGTTAGGTAACCAATATAAACCAGTAACCTAACCTATCCGGAACTTCCCCAGCTCCTTCCCTTCTCCACTTCAGCCTCGCAACATACACACCCTGATTAGGGATACCGTAGTAGATTGAGAACATTTAAGAGGAACGGCTGCGCGGCCTGTTTCATACAAAATTTAATTTTGGATTGAGGCCAAAATACTCACCTAAACCAATTTTTTTTCATCAAAAAGTAGACTAAATATCTAGTACGGATTAGAAGTAATTTATTTATTTTTGTTTAACATTATGAAATATAGGCCATCAAAGGAATTGATTTATCGCGATTTTAGAGGCACCTTTAACAATTATTTGGGGGCTAACGGTGACTTAAAATAAAAGTTTTGCCCCATCTGCTTTGAAAATACAATGGAGCATAAAATTAAAAAAAACTAAAAAATATTAAAATAAGCATTATGATGGACTTTAAAATAAATTAAAAACGACCAATTTACGTTGGAACACAAATTTGCCTCACATAATTTAAAATATCGACCCGAAAAAACCTTTTTTTATGTTTCATTTTAATATTTTTATTTATATAACCATATTTGCATAACAAATATAATATATATTTTTTAAATATAATAAACCCGCAAATACTTTTCTAAGTTGCCTATAAAATGATGAAAATTGATTTTTTTCATGGCATACGAGAATACTTCATAATTTAAAACAAAAACAATAAAATACTTCTCATTCGTACTAGATATTTACTAAACCTTTAATTTAAAAAATATATATCATTCATTGATGGGTATTTTGGCCTCAAAACCAAAATTAAGTTATGTATGAAACAGGCAGCGCAGCCGTTCCTCTTAAGACTCTTGTGAGGTAATCACAATATTATGTTTTTCCTATTTGTTTCCACCCTACTGACCAGTGACCAGTGACCAGTGACCAGTGACCAGGGCAGCAGATCTTTTACAGTGTCAAGTACTTAAATAAACGCCATTATTTATATCAAAAGTAAAACATAAACGGAAAACATTGTATAAAATTAAGACTAAAGACTCGAGACCAAAGGCCGATGGCTGATAGCTTCATTACGACTCTGATTACTGGTTTTGGGCGAAGCATTAAATCATTACGATGATTAAATGGTCTGCTTTTGACAAATTACAGGTTGCAAGTCCAGGACTATCCGTGTTGTCGAATTATCGGGTAATGACCGTAAAAGTTGACTTCTTTCACAGCTTTTGGGTAATGCTCTTTCCAAGAACGATGAAAAACTTGATCTCTACGAATTTTGTCTTGTACGCCGAATTAAATTAATGTGGGTAACTCAATATTTTCAGGATATACTGGAATAATTCTTGACGATATTTTATTAAGATTTTTTATTTTATTTTTCTTATTTTTTTAAATCATTTTATTTACATTTTACAAAAGAAAAAAAATACAACGCAAAAAGTCCCGATAAACCACTTTTTTGTAGTTTGTCTAACGGGAGCTTGTTATTCAAACTCAAAATTTACAGATAAGGTTACAAAATAATATATATAAAATTAAAATAAAAACATGACAAAAAAACATATGTAATTACTATAGCTGAATTGTGCTCATTAGACGACCACAAATTCATAAGTCAATATAGTTAAAAAAACATGGATGCAGTTTTTTTATTCCTTCAAAGTGTCGGTCTGTCATTATATAGTCGACGGTCTGTCATTATATAGTCGACAATAGATGAGCGCGCTGCGATCGCTTAAAACGTTAATGACGGCACCAAGATGGCTCATAGGACGATTATTGCAAGTTTTAAAAAGCACAATGGTCCAAGTGCATGTTTTTTACTTTCGCCAAACGGTATCCAGATATTAGTTGTACTTTCTGTAAAGAAATGATTCCACGTCACATTTTAAGACAATTTTATGTTTAAAGCTAAATGAAATGTTATACGCACTCACAGATGACGCTAATTTACATATTTTAGAAATAAACTACTTTTAGCATGTAATGCTTTTAAATATTGAAATGAATTGTTTGTTAGCGGGAATAAAGTTTTATCGCAGATTTAAAGTTCAAGTTCTTCAAGAAACTTAAATTAAAGATATACAGTGTTTTTATAAGTTTTTTGAAGGACTTAGCTTTGAACTTATATTCATAATTTATTCTATTTCATATTCCGTATGTGCACCCGCCAACAAACAATTAATCTCAATATTTATAAACAATAACTCTTTGAAGCACTGTAGTATCAAATTTCGATCACCAAGAAAATAAATAATTTTGTGAATAGCACCATCTATTGACAATTTTAGTAACTACTTCGTGATACATGAATTCTTGACTAATTTTTTTACACTAGCCATCATATGCGCGCTGCACAGTTTGACTATAACTTTGACAATTTCAAAGGATCGGAGGTTTTTGGGAAAAATAGTTCGTGTTTCAAAGAGTTAAGTGCTAAAAGTGTGGCTTAATAAAAATTTTCATTTAGCGCAATCTGCAAGTACGTATTACGTTACGTTTAATCTATTCATTTTTATTATTTAACGTTTGCAAGGAAGACAATTAAACGGAAAAGGTGATTTTCTGCATTTCTCAAATTTAATTGTTTTATAAATAAATAAAAATTAAGAGTTAAAAAATATAAATAAAAAAGAAAGTAAAAAAAACGAATTATGTTGTTTTGCATTATTTCTTTAAAACGAACTCTCAAATTATGATGTGAATTTTTTTTAAAATGAGGAAAAAATTTTCAAAGACATTCTTTCGTAACTTGATACTGCCATACCAATGAAAAAATGTACTTCTTCTTTATTAAATGTCCACATTTTATTACCACGCCATACAAAATATAATATATTTGATTTTTCGCGATATAAATATTAGTGATAAATATTAAAATAATTGAAACACTAAAAAAAAATTACTGTAAAATATTATATAATAAATTTATGTTAGAGATTTACAAAATAAATTATTTTTATTATTAATATAAATAAAATCAAGAAAATGTTTACGCATAAAAAATAAAATAATTGTAGTTAATAATTAATTTGCAAATAAATTTATGATAATATCTATCTATTCTGATTTTCAATAAAATTTAATTGACTATTAATACTTTTTATAATTTCTAAAATTTTAATTTTTTCTATTTGTAAACCAGTTGCATTCGCATGTAAAAATTTTGAACATTTATTTATATCAAAAGAATGATTTGTTTCCAATACGTTTTCGTTGCTCCTTAACTCTAGTATTAAAATTACTTGAAGTTTTTCAAACATAAAAAAAAGTTAGAATCGTTAAAAATTAACTTATGTACCCCCATCATTAAAAATTTATTAATATTAATTTATAAATGAAGTTCTTCTTATTATTTATATTCATAATGACGTCATTACACATCTTTCGAACAATTTATTTTTAAATTTACAAATAATATCAATGCGTTGGATTAGAGTTATATGATCCATGACTGTTCAAGAGACACACAATAGAAGATTAGCCACAAAAGTTCCTTACACGTTAAGGCGAAGCTATCGGTAAAATCATTATTTCAATTAATCTATACTACGAATCGGTTTACTTTATGAAAACCAAAAATATGCTTTGGATAAATTGAACGTTTTCCTAGAAATTCCTTTGACATGAATTAAAATATATTTCTTAATTACGTTGTAAAAAATATAAGCGTAAACTGGTAGTTTAAAAAAAAAATATATATATACATATAAAATTATGAACGCATCTAAAAAACAAGTTTTTAAAAATATTGCTTTATAGCTAAGGTTATTTGGGAAGTATTCCGTTGGTATTTTTTTTCCTTTCTTACAAATTCTTCACAAAATAAATAAAAATCCGCTTTTTTCGCTTACAACAAACATTTATAGACATCACTTGCCAAGCGAATTTTATGCCTATTACCTATATTTATGGTAACATAAGACATACAGCTGACGGCAAATACTTTTGGCTGGTATATTCCTCTTAAATGAAAATAAAATGATGTTTAAAAGCTAACTAATAGGCGAGAGGCAATAACGGATCACAAAGCAAACATTCCATTGATAGGCTCAGCCTAGGCGAATAGTATAGTAACTACCAGTGTTCATTTTTTCAATGTTTCATTTTTGTCACTTACTTCTGTCAAGTTTCCAATGTTCAATGGGTCGGGGACACATCGCCACGACAAGGCCTTGGTCCTGTGCTACTTTGGCGGCCTCCATTCATAGCATGCCCAGCCTCTACTAACACAGCCCCTGGAGTTTCCTTCTTCGAACTTTCCCTTGGGTGGCCCTCTGAATGTCTTTTACCTGGAATAACACATGTGTTATCACTTTGCTAATGCAGTAAATAATTCATAGATATGACATCTATTTCCTAATATAAGAAAAATACGCAAACACCGCATCCTACGGCACAAGTAATTGAAGTGGGGGATCATAGGAACTCGCGATGAATGGATATGTTTTCTGGATATGATCAGGAATCTTAAAGGGCTGTAACACCGATGATGATGATGATGAAAATTACACCATTCGAATCGTTTCTGAATATAAGCCTTTTTTAGTAAAAAAAACGTACGCATTATCGATCCTTTGGAAAGACAAGGTTCTATCTAACACAGCAATGTCATGCGATAACGGGCTCTAGAGGGATTTACTTTAGAGTTCATTATCGTATAACATTTCCGTGTCAGAAGGAACCTTGTTATTCCAAGGGATCGTTATGTCAGCTTTCATCAACTTCTTTTGTTAGAGCGTCTCTTCACAGTTCTTCAAAATTTCTTGACATTGTTGAATTAGATATAAGTACACAGGGAATTCAATTCGTAAAAATCACATGAAATCAAGTACTCCTTATGTAGGTGGCGAAAAGGTTGAAATTCCCGCTAACACCTGTCGCATTTTTCGATTCATGTGAAAAAACGTCACCATAATGCATGTTTTATTTTATTTTGCAGAGCTCCGTTATAAATACGAAAATGTTTTTTGGTAATTTTTTAAAGAACTTAATTTTCCACTTTGTACAATATAACTACATCCCTACAAAGGTTGGTAAGCAGGAGATTTTATACTTAAAACCATTTTTGATAGGCTACTTGATATTTTATTTTTTCCTTGGTTTAAAAAAAGGTTACCCAAAAAAATGCCTGGTTTAGCCAAAGGCTAAGAGAAGATTCACTTGCAGTATTTAAAAGCAATATTTCAAGGCATTCAAATTTTCAAACCAAAAATACATGATTTTGTATTGCTTCGTATTGCATCGCCTTAAACACGTTCCGGAGTGGTAGATATTGTTACTGTCAGAATCAATACGTTGCTTGAAATGCTCTTTGGGGTATTTGGTGACCAGATACGATTAGCCAGGTACTTCCCAAACTTCCTCTTCTCCATCTCTTTCCTCTCCTCACTGCATTAAATCTCACAATATACTCCAATTGGAGGTGTCACTCCACGCACTAGCTCCGGGTAGCTGTCTGTCTGAATGCCCTATAATATTTTACAGCTTTGTAATGATAGGTTAATGTAAATAAATATGTACTTTGTGTGATAGCTGCAGGCATGATGAATAAATCTCGAAAAGTTCAAATAATTGTTATGCAATAAAAAGTTAATTTGAAAATAACACATAATAATAATTATTCACTTGTCTCTTTCTCCATATCACCGATTGAAACACACTTACCACCGCAAACCGAAGTGTTTAGTTCTCGATTATTGAAATCAAATTGATTAGCCGCCACCAACCGTCGATTGAATTATTTCCTCCCATCCTGCGGGATGCGTTTACCGGCTAACATGGAACATAATGACTACATGCCTACAACCATTGATTTAAATTCTCTAGGTACGCCCCACACACTCTATATTCCCTCATAACACAAACTGGGTTATTTCATATTTGGCAACTTTCTAGGAGAGCCAAAATACTGCTCTTTTTTATGGATTTCCATACATTTTATTTATTTATTATATTGTAGACACCCTTTAGGAGCTTTTACATATTTTATGGTAAAATTTAAACTAAAATAGTGACACAGGTGTAAAATATATTAACAAAATACAACAACAAATATTTAAAATATCTCACAAACCAATTCAACAATAACAGTGTCTGTTTATAATTCAATATAATTTGCAACAAAGTCAAACAGTAGCCGAATTAACATTTCTACTAATGTATGTTATTGTTAAATTTTATTGCATATTGCACTCATGAAGTTTTAATTACGTTTTTTTTTACTCCATTAGCAAACCATGTAATGAAATGGATAAGAATCCGGCAAAAAAAGGCTTTTGGCTCTTCTGGAATGTTGACTAATATAAGATACGCCTGTTTGTGTTGCGGGCGACGAATAGTTAAGTAGCAGTTGAAGTAGTCTCCCGTAGTTAATAATCCCGTAGACTTAAGGAAAGGACGGTCATGTGGAGATGCTATTAGTTATTCACTCTAGTCCTCACTCTTTAGGTCTTCCAGCGAAAAACATCACCCATGACCTATAATAATTGAATGAAAAACTATGTTAGTTTGACTTATAAAACACAGATGGCTTTACTAGTAACTTTAATAGAAGTTTTAAATAGTTCTGATAGATTTTATTTCCCAAGAGATATATCCAGTATACCGGCAGATTCAAGAATAACTAAATAGAGATCAATGCCTTCCCTGGTTGTTCTAATTCTCTTCGTTTTATTGTGAAAATAATCTAAAAAAGGTAAGTAAAAATCGATTTTCTAATTTGTTAAAAAAAATTATGAACTGCCTACCTTTGACGTTGTCTTATCCCAATCGTGACGCCATTGTGGATAGATTGATAACTATCGTTGTTGAGACATTTGATTTATAAAACACATTTCACTACGAAAACGTGCTTAAAAAATTTTGCATTGAAAATGTTGTATCACGTACCAAAATTTTTGCAATAGGGGCCTAGGTAGGTAGTCATAAAAAACAATCATTGGTAAAACCAAAAGCCCTAGATATTTTTGTACCTAGCTCATTAGTTTTTTTAAATAGCAGATAGTGATAATGACTTGATCGCCGTTAGTTTAATTTAGAAAGGAGTGTAAGGAGAATATATGACGCGAATGTGAATGGAAGAAGAGGCCGGGGACGCCCGAGGAAGACATGGCACGATCAAGTGAATCAAATACTCGAGTCGGGCCATGTCAGAAGTCGGAACAACAGAAGAGAATGTATGAGGCGTTGTATGAATGTGAATGAAGCAAGAAGTGTATGCCAAGATCGAGTTGTTTGGCGGTCCGTCCTCTCTGCCTACCCCTGTGGGGAAACGGCGTGATGGTTAGTTAGTTAGTTAGTTAATATATTTTGGATACTCCTTACAGCAAAACTTTTTGTCTTGAAGGCCTATCTAGAGTTTTCTACATCATCGCAATCAACCGGTATTGCACGTCCATAATGGTAAGCTAGAACAGTTCATTGTCGAATGCAAGAAAAAATAATTTAAATAAGCAGATACGCTTCTAATTGTTAGAAAACTACTTCTTCTCCATCCCGGTTAAGGAATGCCAAATCCGAGATGCTGTGCGGAGGGTTGTTTAAAAAAATGAGGATTTATCTCATGTGGAGGAAGGGGGAAACGCAAAACCCATTTGACGGTAGAGCTGTTTAACACCGAGTGAGTTGTAAAAATGATCCATTCTTATGCCGTGATCACGCATTTAACGTATCCTCCAGCTGTACACCGGTATCATAAGGATTATTGGCAATGATTTTTGATTGAAATACCGGTAGCGGAAACGCAGAAACTTAACCTTAAATAATTTTCCAACCCTATTAAGTGTCTCATAGAATAGGCGGGAATATTTAAATTGTTATAGCTTAATCTCTATTTTGTCTTCTTTCCGATGGGTGAGGTTCAGTGCCACACATAATATTTTTAAACCGGAATGTAACATCTCCATAAAACTTTGCGGCCGGGAGACCGTAAAAACCTTCAGCCCCTCATGTGGCGGCATTTTTTCCAAATAGACGATTAACTGGTCACGTATCACGCGCGTACAGTATTTGCAGATGTCAAACACGTACACGACGCTGTACAGTGACAAACAACTTGTATAAATAATCGTACAAAATGAAATTTCATGGAAAAAATATTATATTATAATATGCTGCTACATTACACTTTTACATAATACAGAAAAAAATAATATATCATAATATGATGCCACACTACATTTTTACATAATACAGAAAAAATAATATATAATAATATGCTGCCACATTCTACTTTTACATAATACAGAAAAATACATTATTCCAGAAAATAATAAGTACATACTATATTACACAGCGAATAAAATGTATTTCACGGAAGTGAATTTCAAGAGACATACTAAAAGTTTAGATAATAAGTCTCAGAAAGAGTTCAGTTTAAAATTTGTCTTATGGTATACAAGGCACTCTGTTTGAGGGACAATCTTACTCAGAGGCAACTCACGCTCAGATTGGCCAAGTCTGATGCGTCGAAAAGAGTGGTTGAACCCTCTCGTACGAATGCTGATACGTTTGTAGACAGATCTTTCAATGTACTCGTATTGGCCCACATTTTTAGAATATCCTTCCATTTGGTTTGAGGTTAGAAAAACAAATTTATTTAAAAGGGGATTCAAATTTTGACAAGATGCAAAGTGCCCTGGGTGGTTTTAATTACTAAAAGGCGCTCAGAAAAAGTGACTATTCTATTATTATTAAATTATAATTATATTACAATTAACCGTTGAAATGATGTCAACGGAAATTAAAAGAAATTCAAAATACAATAACGGTTCCATAATACAGTCTTGTTGGCTTTTATCAGATCCTTGTCCATAATTTAAATTTACAAAATCACAATATTTATTTAAATAACTTACTTTTTTAAAAACAATTATTAATCTACTTGTACAAAAGATTTGATTAATGTCTACGTGGCTCTCTGCCAATCACCATTAGAATATGGTATTATCGGATGGGGCAGTGCTAATGATAATATTCTTAATTTACTCATTAGAACACAAAAAGCCATCATGAAAATTACACTGTAAGAACTAGCACTGACGAAATCTTCAACAAATTAACATTGTGCCAATAAAATAATTATCCTCTGAAACAATACTACTTTACATTCATAAATACAAAAAACAAGAAATAACAACAACCACACATATTAGAAACACTAGATCTCAGAGTCAAAAACACATACAACAAGGAACCACAAACACAACATTTGGATTTATGCTATGGTACCAAACTCTACATCAAAATCCCACTCTCCTTCAAAAATCACAACACCATAATAAATTTTAAAATCACATAAAACACTGGATACGTTACATGGGGATATCTGAAATAGAAAATATATTAACACCAAATATAGACTAACGCCGAAACCACTCAACTGCAAAAAAACACCCCATAACTCCTCACCTTACAATTTTTTTAATTTTTTTTTTATCAAGTACATCAATTTAATATAATGTAATTTAATATTTTGTAAATGAAATCCTTAGCACGGGAAATCCCAGTGAGGATATCATTAATTGTAATTTTGTTAAAAAAAAAACATTATTATTATTATTATTCACAATATGAATGTAAAAGACGTAGCTCATAAATACCTGAATACCAGTTAAAAATATTCAATATGATTTGATTTTATTTTATATTAATTAAGTGATACACGTTAATACGTATGCATGGATAAAACGGATAACGTAACATTCATCAACGATTCATCTATTTTTGTTTTGCAAACAAATTTCAACACGTAACAATGAGAAAACCCGGATACTGCATTCCTAACATCATCCCAATATTAAAAATTTTGATGGACAAAATTCTGTGGCATTTAGGTAAAGAGGTATATGTCACAATTACTTAATTGTTCAGGAGAGACAAAGTTAATTACAACCCTTATTTCAATACTTGATAGTATCATAGAATAGAAACTCTTTAAGACATTTAAAATCAAACAGATGAAGCGGTATATGTTTACTTTTGTATTCCTTCTTACATCATTTAAAGTTTTGTTTGTAACGGTAAGGGTAAGGTTTAAATAAGAAAAAGCGATTGTAATTTATCGAATTCCTGCGCCCATCACTATTATCGAAATCATACACAAGAGCAAGAAAATCTTTTGATTTCGACAAGGTGAAGATTTTACCTCAACCCGATTTTTCATTCCTTTTTCCATTCCTACTTCAAATTCAAAACATCCCGCGTATTCTGCGGTGATGTCGTCACACTGTTAAATTATTCACTGCACGACTTTGCAATCATTTCCAAGGTTTAACAATAATTATTTATACGAACAAACAAATAAATATCATAAAAAAACAATTTACCATGTTCAATCGGACGCTTGAGACTAACTCGAAAAGACATTTTGTTTTTACGTCATTTGTTTCCGGCCATACTGAATTACTAGTTTTTTCTGCATATAGTCTTCCATTATTTATTGACATTTTATGACTTCATTCATTGACATAAAATACAACAGATAACCCCGTCTTAGTCGTTTTTAGAGCCAAACGATCTCGTAGATTGGTGATTAGTTCCCCTAAAGAGAATCCTTTGAAATACCCTTAAAACAGCCCAGAATTATTTTTATAAGTGACTTAATAAATTATACCATTACGACTCAACAGCGGACTCAAAATAATCGTTGATATCGTTATCTGACGTAAGTTTTAAGACATTTTAAAATTTATTAGATAAATCGAACACTCTGTTTTAAGAGGAACGGCTGCGCGGCCTGTTTCAAAGAAAACTTAATTTAGGATTTGCGGCCAAAATACCCACCCAAACTGAATGATCTTTTCTTAAAATTAAAGGTTTAGTAAATATCTAGTACGGATTAGAAGCAATTTATTTATTTTTGTTTTAATTATGGTCAGTAAAGAAATCTTTTTTTAATGATTTTAGAGGCATGTTTGAAAAATATTTGCGGGTTTATACTATTATTATTTTTTTAAATTGATATATTTGATACATAAATATGATTACATGTAATAAAATAAAAAATAAAACGTCTTTAAAAAAACTTTTTTTAGTCAACATTTTAAATTATAGCTCAAATTGTTTTCCGACGTAAATTGGTAGTTTTTTATTAAAATTTTAGCACATCATAATGCTTATTTTGACCTTTTTTATTTTAACTTTTATATTTTCATAGTAAACGTGGTAAACCCTTTTTTTAAATTCGCCATTAGCCCCAAATAATTGCTCACTTTAAAAAATACTTCTAATCCGTACTAGATATTAACTAAACCTTTTGATGAAAAAGACGATCATTCGGTTTGGGTGAGCATTTTGGCCCCAAATCCAAAATTAGGCTTTGTATGAAACAGGCCACGCAACCATTCCTCTTAAATCACTAATTTATTTTAAATCATCGCCAACCTGTTTCACTTATCCGAAGTTTCGTCAGGGTAACATTTAAGACTAAACAAAAATACATAGAGTGAGCATAGGTGAGATATACAAATATAATAAGAGGGAGAGAAAACATAAAACGAAACAATGGAGCAATGAGACAGAGATATGCTTACATGCACTAGAATGGGACGACACATAAAAAAGAAAGATACAGAACATAAAAGAAGGGAGGGATTAAGAAGAAATGGGAAATTTCGTTTTAATGGAAAATACATCTAATATGGGACTGTAAGACAAAGTAAGTTGATTATTAAGAATATTACTATATTTTCTAAACATAAATCACATAATTCTTACATGTATTTTCTTATTCTCTAATCCTCATAATAATATCATTAATTATAATCTTGGTTACCAATGGCGTAATGGCGTACCAAAGTGTTTGCTACATTTAATAAATATTTCAAATCACAAAGTAGTTGCTATCTGTGAGAACTTTTAAAATTTGTTTACGTGAATCCGATATTTATGTCAGAAAAAAATTGGTTTGTAATTTTATTGTAAATGCACTGATGAATTTATAAAATTTAGGCTTTTGGCTGTCCCAAATTTGCAAAGAAAAGTTATACGATGTTTATAATCAGGAATCAAAACGGGGAGACAAAAGTAAGTAAATAGTTGCAGACAGACCAGGTAATGAGAATGGTTAGAAGCTCTTGACTTTTTCTGCTATTGGTATCGCTGCGCATGCGCTGATAAACTGTTTTCGCGTTACCATGAGCATGGTTCACAAATTGCATCAGGTATACAATTATATCTTCGGCACGAAACGTATCGTTTTTATAAAACACTAGCTGATGTGTACCCGGCCTTGCTCGGGATTTTTGTTTTGGAATAAAGTTATGATGTTGTGACTTCTTGCTTGCAGTTAGGGTGCCATAATTGATTTGACATAATTGATGCCTTGTGACGACTATTACCATCTCTAATTTCATTCCAAACATTTATTATTTTCAAAACATATCTAAATAAAAAAAAAGTTTCCATTTTGAAAATATTCTACCCAACCAAACCTTCTTTTGAATATGTAATCTGTGGCTAACCAGAGTGGTATATCTATAGGCTAACCTCAATACAACTTTTTATACGAATTTTAAAATGTTATAGCAACAGTTTTACATGTTGGACTTCAATCAAACTACTCTCTAAACCTTCCCGACACTAATAAGAACAAACTGTGCTATTTTCAGCGAAATCGGTCTAGTAATTTTCGAGAAAATCGAGGAGATACACAAAAATTCATTTTTATACATAGAGAAGAGATATATAGAGATTTCGTTACAATTAAAATTACACCCACTTTAAAATTACACCAAAGAAGTTCAACGACCTTTATATCAATATATTTTTGTAAATAATTAGATACCCAATCAACATCATCGTCCAACCTAGTATAATCGACATCAATCAATCGATAACGTTAGTCACTGACATGAATGCGAAACCATTGCGTTGGGTTAGAGATGAGAATAAGCATCAATCCACCACGTCCCTTTCATTATTACTAGTTGACGGCTTCTGACTGTTTAATGTTTGCAAAAAGTGTTTCTCTGCGTCTTAAAGGCGATTGCGACGAGCGCAAGTGGCCTACGCGGGAGCTGTAAAAAATAAGATGGTAATTTCGATCTGAACTGATTACCGATGCAGTAAAAACAATTCACCCTTGAATACGTAAGTGCATTTAAAATGGATCGTTCGCTTTCTCGACTTGATTTGAAATAATAATCAGTTGAGAGCTATAAATCAATGTCACCGAACGGGGCTCGCAAATTCCATAATATTTTTTAGTACAAAGCTATCCATGGTGAGAAATGAAACATAAATAATATATTAAATATGATAAAATCAATAGGTACACAAACATTTTTACTTTAAACCAATTAGACATAAATTATTTGCGTTTTTATATTCCATATTCGCACAGTATAAAAAATGACAGGTATATAAATAGATAATGATAAATAACTTCTATTTTCCATCAACTCCGGTCCATTACTGTTAGTTTCCATTCCTGGAGCCTTCTCCGATCTTCTTCCACGCAGTCATAAGGAATTCCAATACATAAAAAATCAATACTAACGTTCTACCTTAAACACTACTTTTTTTTTCAAATTCGGTCTCCATAGTTAAAATATTTTTCAAAGGTTTAATTTTTTGAAGCCCGCCAAAACGCTACAAATCTATGGTCGGTCGGTTTTGAGGTTAGAATATCAAATGATGGTCTTTGCCATAGATAATTTTCCCACCTATTTATAAAAAAAAACATAAGCAATAAAATTACGTACCTTTTTAGAAACTTTAACACAAATAATAATAATGGTATTTAACATTAACATTATCACAATAACCGTATTGATAATTTGGTTTGCCCATTTTTAATTCTTTTATTAATATTAGTTTTTTATATTGGGCAGCAATTGTAGAGTTTAAAGTAATTAAAATTTAGTTTAAATTTCACCAAAACAAAAACAAAACACAATTAAAGTACAAAACAAATTCGACAAGTAAAAATTTCTTATTAAAATACAAATAAAAGTATGCGCGCGGCTCTCGGCCGTGATGTCAGATGTTCAGAATGCAATGGTAGCAACATAACAAGGTGTTTTAATGAGATCATTTTTTACTCACTTTTAAATAAAGATTTATAAGTTCTATGTATGATTATATATAATAAAACTTAAATATTCTGAACCGGAGTTTGCCGATCTATATGAATATGTATTTAGAAGCTATAACGTTTTTCACGGGAGTTCATTATTCAGCCTTTCCTCAGTCACTTCCACGGGAACAGCCACTTGGTTATTATTTCCGGTGTCCTGACCTCTGGAGTTCTTTCGACGTCATCAGCTCATCACAGTCTTTGGCACCTAGAGAATCTTACAATGTTATATCATGGTAGATATTCAAGTTCATTGATCATTTTAATTTGACTTATTTATAATATCAATGACAAATAAGAATTAAATACTAACTGCAATATCATGCAATGTGCAGTGTTTTCTAATATTGTGCGTACAAAATCATATCTTCTCAAGCTAAAACATTATACTTTAACGTGTTAATCTGGAGTGAACTGCCAGGTAAGTATGTTTCTGTATATGCTTGCACAAAATAAGATAGGTATAATTAAAGTCCTGGAGTTCATTTGGTGGAATCGAAACTAGTGAACGTACCATATTTATATAAAAATTAAGGTGGATTTAAACAAAGTGTATTTTCATTTCATTCATAACAAGATAAGCCACAGCAAGTAATATTTGTACAGCGCCCTTGAGGTGATTTTTCACAAAGATGGCGCTATACAATCATCCAACTATTATTATTATTATTAGGTTAGGCATATATCTTAAAAGCGTAGGATACTACTGGTTTTATTTTAGTTTCATATATGACCAGTTTACTTATTTTATTCAACTACACAAATAATATATAGAGATCCCCTAACACGCAAGGGGAAGAAACCAGCGTAAGGAGGGCGGGGGCAAGCTAGGCGGCAATTTAAGTAAAACAGCAACTAAGTGAAAAGGTTCGGCTTGCTTTCAAAAACCGAAAATTTTGTTGTAGTGTTTAGTTTGTCCCTTTTTATAAATGTTTTGGAATTAACTTACTGCAGTCAATATCACGTGAAACAAACTTGGACGGCAGTGAACTAAGGCTGATGCCAAAATGGGAGTCACGTAACCTTTGCCTCTAGCCGTCGAAGTCGTGCTTAGGACAAGTTTATCATTTCTCACGTCAGTGACTCAACTAGCATTTTCATCCGACACAGTAGTTCTTTAGCTGATCAGTAGTTATGTCTATTCTATAACTCATCATCCGTGTCACATTAAAAAATACCATTTTAGAAGATATCTGCTCATTGATATTGAAACTCTGATGTCACAAAACCCAACTTTAAAAATAAAGTTTCTGTAACAATGCACGCAAAAACAAGCGCAAATCCCACCCTTTGACCGTATCTGAAATTACGTAAACGAGACCTGCACTTTCGACATTATATAATTTTTCATCCGTCAGGTGTTCTTTATCGAATCGGTAATGAATAGCCAGAAATCGAAAACGGAAAGCCGAAAACGATCGTGATTTTTGGTACTTGTACGTGATATCCCGGGCGGCCTTTAAAGAATGCGTAATTTGAATTAAATGGGTTCATCCCTGCTGGCCGTGGTCTTCAATTAGATTCAATATCACCTATAATTATACTTAAAAAGAACGCTCAGACTATAAATAATCGTGATGTGTGATGTCATATTAGGAATTTGATATGAATCGTGCTTATGTTGGAATATTGAATTTCGTCGAAAGGAAAGCAATACTGCAATATACAAGAAAAATAGTGTAAATATTTAGGCACTGGCACACAGAGACGTACGATTATTGTGATTTGCGAATTCCCTTAAGAAAGGCGTTTGGTAGTTTCCCAGCGGAGATGTTATCGCTCAGAGCGTACTTGACTTATGACACCAGCCAGTATGGTGAGGTAGCGGGTGGTGACGTCAGCGGGTGCTGTGTGTAGAAGACTATTCTTGTCTGGTAACGACAGGTCAAGGTATCCAATGAAGGAAATATTGTCCATTCTGCTGCTGAAGTGGAAAGAGGGCACATACCACCTTGAGTACGCTATTTATAGCGCGCGCGACGAAGCTGAACATTATGTGCTGGTATTGCACGTGTTGTGCAATCCAATATATTTCCATTTGTGGTGCAATCTCAGCTCGGTATTGCATGTGTTCTGCAATAATTTATATTTGGTGACAAAGAAATAAGTTTATCGGCTTAAATTAATCTACTCTGTAGACACGTTCGATACACTGCTGTAGAAAAAACCTCTACCTACTTAGGAACATACGCTTTTAGAGGCTATTTTATGAGCATTGTTATACAGGTTGCATCAAGATATACTCGACAAATCTTAACCAGTGAGCTTATTTGGAGTAAAACGTGGAAAATATTGTTTCTTTTTCTTTTTATATGTTCTCCCATTTTATTACACGTCTCACTGTTTCATTATTTCGTTTTCTACCTTGTCTCTCTCTTATTAAATGTTGTATATCTCACCTATAAATGCTCACTAAATGTATTTTTGTTTGGTTTTAAATTTCACCCTGACGAAACTTGGGATAAGCGAAATCGGTTTGTGATGAATTAAAAATGAATTTGTGGTTCTAAATAATGTGTTTATTTTTTAGTAAATATGCCAAACCACGAAAACAATCAAAATATTTATTGTAACGGCACCGCCATCTGCCTTTACAAGTTTGTAGTAGTTAATGAGCCGGCATTCTCAACGTAAAACAATTTAATTGAAGGCTTTTGCTTTAAGTAGTGCCATTTGATATCACGCAAGAATTATTGATGCATTAAAATGCAATTGGTCCGCGATCTCTTCTGGACTCCTGCTATCAGATGTCACTATAATATTTACGTTCGGAGGAAATCGTAAATAAAATTAAGTTCCAGCATTACAACAATGTGACAAGTATCCAGATCTTTAAAGGATGCAAAAAAGGATGGAAAGCTGACTAAATTAAGATTTTCATTGTGAGGTATTTAAAGAATATAAATCAAAATGAAAACACAGGCACTCGTTAAAAGATTTATTGATGTCATGGCAGCAGAGTTGTATTTATATTTTTTGCGATTTACAGTTTAAATATTTATTTTTATTATGAAACATAGATATTACAAAGAAAGTGGTTATGAAAAGTTGCCATATGCAGCTTGTCTGAACGTTGTTCTATTTAAAAAAAATATATATATAAAAAATATTATCTAAAAACTCATAGAACTGCACAAGAGGTGGAGCTACTTCTTTTACTATGTTTTCCACTATTTCTTCCCTGAATCATCAGTTGGGTACATTTTGTATCTCAAATTCAAATAAAACACTTGCCTGTAATGTCATTGTTGGGCCAGTCTATTTTTTTAATTCTTCTGTTTGTGAACAATGGCATCCGTAGTCAATGACACTTAGTGAAAAAAAATGTAACTCTTTTTGAATCATGTACCGGCTAGATATCAGAAAAATAAAAATATAGGGCGTGACCACATAAAACTACGCGTGTTTATATTTAAAAAAAATGCAATAATACAAACTTTTTCCACATTTGTAAATTTAGTTAGTAGGAGCTCACATGAGCACAGCCGTACCGAACGAATATTAGAATTTTCAATTCGTTTTGAGTACAAAACAAATTATTTCTAATTTTGAAACTGTCAATTCATGGTGGAAGTCCACATGAAAATGAATTTTTTTGATTAAAAAACATATGTAACTTTTTTCCACTTATTTATTTTCGACCTTTTCGGTTTCACCCTATCACGGGCATCGTCAGACTGGCACAATGAATACTAAATCTATGGTACATATAGCATCGATGTCGGGGGTAAGTTCCCCTATTTTCTAATTTTGTTTTTATTTATAACTTGAAATTTGTTTTATTGCCGGTATTGTTTACTATTATGTTTTTAAAAACTACTTTCGGGTTGGTTTATTACCCTCTGGAAGACTTTTATAAAACAGATGTTATTTATACAAAAACCCTCAATTTTAAAATTCTATGACGGGATAGAGTACATACGTTAGTGCCGGAGCCAATTGTAATAGGTGCAATATTCATATTTTATTGGGAAAAATGATTGGGGTTGAAAATAAACTTTTTTTGTTTTTGTTTTTTAGTTAACTTTATGTTTTTTAGGTCAGTCACCATGCTTTACAGAGAGCGTTACATCAAAACAAATATTAAAAAAAGAACTCTATAAATTTACTATTGATGATCTCACTCTGAGCTTTGTTCTGAAGAGTTGCACTGTTCAAATTATAGAATGCATCATATGTAATGTAAAAATATTTTGCCGCACTGTGCGCTAGTGTAAAAATATTTTGCCGCATGGATACAAAATGTTGTGATTATTTCAATAGGGATTACTTTGAAATCCATTTCAGTACATTTTCGTATCATTTTCGTACCAATTTCAACCGAAAAGACAAGTGGCAATTATACCGACCAGCTACCTATAAAAGGTTAATGAAAAAGAATTGGCACACATAAGCATCAACGCAATATACTCGTATATGCAGGTACCTACGAATAATTCGCCTTTGCGCTTTCAGCTCAGCCCGAGATTCCAGGTTTTATTGGCAGCTATATTGAGGTCGAGTGTCATAAAATACATGATTTATGCATTTACATTTTATCATGGAAATATTTTAATGTTTCTCTGATGTGAGGGACGCCGAGATTTGGTTGCATTCGGATTATCAACGAATAATCAGATATTGAAAAAATCTTCAGGCATGTTGGAGAAAGTGGAAAATGGGATATGGGTAAATGAGATGTAGGTAGGTATCAGAGATGTGGCAGCGACATTTCCAAAGAAAAATTTATACATACTATCATTCCTATATTTTGTATCAAACGTGTATTGTGTAAATGATCCACCACCGTATTATGCGGACTGTCAGATAAATGTCGCAATACACTTTTATGTTGTCTGTTTCATATTTTCATTATCTTCTTCTTTAATGATTAAATATATTTTAACAACACTTACCAGTACCAGCAGACATCCCGGGTGATACTATTAATAACTTATATCCGTAAGGTCCATAAGCCATCGAAGATCGAACGGGAAGCCCCGTATCGAATTGCTTGCCATTTGGACACAGCTTACCCGCGGCCTAACCGATATTTAAATACCCATAAACTGTCAATTGATATTCTGGAATTACCTTAGCAATAGCGGAGTCGTGCTTTAATTTAATTTACAAAACTTAAGATTATAAAATTCCTTCCTTTATTTATTTTTATTTTTTGTTTTGGAACTGTAGTAAATTACACAGTTAATGTCCCTAGTAATCCCAGTTTACTGCATACGAGAGGCGCTGCAAAAAAAAATTGCATTCGTAATTTAAAGGACGTTGTTTGGTTGAAGGAAGTTGGGAATGGTGAGTAAGTTACTGAAGTGTTCGAGGAAGGTAGGGAAATGCATACCTATTAAGACTTATCACTAAATATAGCTAAACCCATTTCATTCTAAAAAGTGGTCTTTCACCAGGGCGATACTAAAAGAATCTATCACTCTGGGTATAGATTTAACCCTTCCATGCCGGTGCTGTCAACTGATTTGATACGTCTCTAATTATTTTAATATCTCTGTAAACATACTAAACACAGAGTTCATACATTGGACAAAATAATTACATTTATAAGTTCTTCAAAAGATTGGTATTCACTTCGTGGCGTCATTATTAATAAAATTACTTTGTAATCACCACTTTATTAAATACTTACCCACTTTAATCAATTTTTGTTTATGTTTACAAATTTATCTATTCTTACATTAACATTTTACATTACTTGACATTATTATTTTTTAGTATAAGTATACTATAAAGGTATATTCCTGACGAGGAAAGCTTCGCTTTCGAAACATGTTGATATGTATATATCAATAAAGTGGTGATTACAAACTAATTTTTAATTCATTTACATTTAAAATCATTTATCGAATTCAACAGAAAATAACGTTTTATCGAAAATCTCGATTTTTTTATTTGGAAAAACAGTTATAATAAAATAAATTTTTACTGATTAACCCATTTCTTTGTTGCTTTAACAAGTTTCCGCTATATAAAAAAAGGATAGAAAGAGAGACAAACAATATGCAATATTTTGGAAGTGAAATTGAAAAGAAAACGAAGAAAATAAAAATAAATGATTCAGTTTCTTAAAAACACAAAATAAAAAGATGCACTTTCATAGATAACGTAAAATCCAATGACCAATTAAAATGTATTTAAAATATAACAATATTAAAAAATATATATAACACACAGGGGTAGGGAGTTATAGCTTGCGATTTATTTTTTTCTGATATGAATTTACTTAATTATCCTGAGTATAAATAGAAAATATCATCGTCTGAGATGTTGTTGTATTTTGTGTATATTCTTCTGAAAAATTTGTATTTTGTGTAGTTACTTTTTGAGTGTGGGATGTGGAATAGTTGATTTCATCATGTGTTTCATACTGGACAGTGTAAATTAACGTTTTATTGAAGGAACTAATTGTCAACAATGTTGTTAATGATTTTTTTGTAGGATATGTTTCTTCTATCTTATAGTATTAATAAATTATGAAATGCTATTGAGTATTTTTGAAGTGTTTGAGAGCCTTTTCGATTTTTTCTAATCTTTCAATATTTCCATTGTATTGCGGATTCCAAATCACTGATCGAAATTCTAATATTGAGCGAGCAATTTAATTACATGTGGTGATTTAATTGGTTTAGTCACTCTTATGATGAATCCTAGAAGTTTCTAGGCCTCTTGTAGGTCAAAGATGGAATTTATGTCTTTCCGGAGTATATTATTATTCCTAAATCCCTTACTTCACGACGTCTTTTCAGTTCTACGCTATCAATTTTGCATGGGAATATTGATGGGGTTAATCCTTTTGCTGAAAGATATTGTGTTGAATTTGTCCAGGTTAAGGAAGAGTCTGCTGTTCCCATAATAGATTCCAAGCGTACTAACATTCTCCTGCGATTTTAGTGTGTCATTAATATTTCTGACCCTTTTGAAAATTTTAGTGTAGACACCAAAAATTATGAGTTTTTAAAACAACATTGATAAAAAGAATATACAGTAGAGGTCCAAGATGTAATCCTTAGGGAATTCCTGATGGTATATTATAATCACACAAACCTTTAGCTCTAACTGCTTAACTTCTGTTTGTGACATATGATTTGATCCATGTAAAATGTTCCCATTAATTCCGATTTTTAACACCATCTTCATGAGCAGTTCGACATTAATTTTATCGAAGGCTTTTGAGAAATCCGTATACATGGAGTCTATTTGATTTTCACTGCTCATAGAGTTTAAAATAAAATCTGTGTATTCCAGCAGATCTGTCTCGAGTGACCATTTTATGAAAAAGCTGTGTTGATTTTTAGATACAATTGTTTGTACTGCTGGAAAAAGTTGATCGGGGACTATATTTTCCATGATCTTACTGACAATAAGGAACTCCAGTAAATGTTTTATTTTTATTTTTTATTAAAGTTGATAGCCTCTTTCATTTTTCTGCGCATGCGCAGAAAACAGAAGCATGCGCATTGCGCATCTGCGGACTTCAACAGTCCGTGACTGCAGTAGCCAGATATTTACTTGAATGTGTTGGATAAATTGAATAGGTTTGAAATATTGGTGTAACTTCAATGGCTTGAAAAAAAAATTTATGCATTGTAAGAAATAATAGGTTATCATTAGAAATCCCCCGCTTCCAGAATAACTGAAGAAATAATCACCAAAGTGCCAATAACATTGTTGTTGGAAGTGCTATAGATTATTATTACGTAGACAAATTCGTTAACATTGGTACGAATTTTCAAGCAAAAACTCTCAACTAGTCGCAATAAACAAACAACGATTTTACGAGTGAAATGAAACTGTAAACAGCGAAATTATAAGCAAAAAACATGATAAACAGCGGAAAAAATCTGATCTGGTTAGAGTTGGGCTCAAAAACGGCATTTGTGACGTCAGAAGCAGTGGTACCAACAAAACATGGTGTTTTGATGTTACCGTTTTTAATTCACATTTATATAACGATTTATAAAATCTAAGTGTAATTATATACAATGAAAGTTATATCTTCAGAATCGGCATTTGCTGATCTATACGAATATATATTTTTAAAGCCATTATATTTTTCATTGGAGTTCCTTATTGGGAATTTGGAAATGGGCCTGTAGTTGGTGATGTTATTTTTGTATCCGCTTTTTTAAATTGGTGTAATGAGTACTTGTTTCCTAATGTGGAGGAAGTTGCCTTCCTCGAATGACATTTTGAACAGCAAGGAGAGAGGACAAGCTAATTGGTTCCCCCATTTTACATAAAATATCCATGGAATTAAATCGGATTTAATATTTATAGTTGGAATTAATAACTATCATATAGGTTCAATAACTTGCCGAGTGGTGCGTTGGTGATCGACAGGGGTACGGGTTTCGCTCACCGTACCACGATGCGCGGTCGTCAGTGGAAGCCGGCGGTCTACCGGCTGTATATGACGTATCATGCGTTTTATGCGTGGCTGATGTTTTCCCGTCGAGCCAGTGCCAGCAATGTCCATGATGTACAACATATCAATAAAATGATTTAAATAAGTAATTGAGGTAAACTATTCAATATTATCCAACTTAAAAATGACAAAATTCTAAATGCGTATCATGTACACTGAGTGTACTGCACCGGAGCTCGAGGAATTTTTTAGTGTAAGGGCGGTGTTAAACAAACAGAGGGTATTTTTTTATTCATTATTTTCCACCTTGTTTGATGCTCTTCATAATATCACTAGGCATTTCTTCACAAGTTATATTTTAAAGTGAAAACCGAACAATAATTTTAACTGCTTCCGAGCGTCTGGAGTCAGTGTGACTATGGCTTCCTCAATAGGAATATGTTGAGAGTGGGGAGAAGAAGATGGTGGGTTAGATGAAGGTCGAACGTACCTGGCTATGTACATTTGTCACTTGGCTAATAACACCTCTAGTAATCTTTCGATTTTGAATGGTGGTCTTTCCCCAGGGCGATTCTGATATTATCTATCACTCAGAGGCCCGGTACTCCAGTAATCTATAGGAATGTTACGGTTTTTTTGAAGAGCTTAACACGTAATCCGTGTATAGGTCACAAGCAGAGATATTACCAATATTTCACTTTTGTCTCCGATTTTAACAAAGAAACTTGTTTCTTTGCAAAACTAAACTGTGTAAACGATGTTTTAAGGTGTGTGAGGTATGAGGTATTGTACGCGCGCCCAACAGTAATGTACACGGTTGAAATTAGGAACGTGACAACGTGTCGTTTCAACGACTCGTTCTTGCTTTCAACCACTGACGTCAGAATAAATAGACTTGCCCCTAGCGCCATTTCAAGGGCTAGAGGCAAAGGTAAAGTGACACGCAATTTGGTACCAGCCTACATCACTGCCGTCCACCTTTGTTTCGTGTGATTTTTGTCTGCGGTAAGTAAATTACAAAACATTTATAAAAAAGGGTCAAACTAAATACTCTAGCAAAATATTCGGTTTTTGTAAACAAGCCGATCCTTTATACTTAAATCGGTGGCACGCCTACCTCGCCCTTCACCCCACTAATTTTATTTTCTTCCCATTGCGTGTTAGGGCATCTCTATGAATAATTTGCTCCGTGCGGTCAACAGTTTTTTTTAATATATATAAGTTATTCTATCCGTGTGGAATCAATAAAAAAAAACATATTTTATCTACCTTGTTTGATCTTCTACATCATATTATTATTTTTCATAAATAATTCTCATCATTGCGATAAGTGCACGTTGCACTTAGTTATGTTCCGAGATGAACCACGTCTCGTTACATTTGATGTTCCCATTCCAAGAATTAGCGGAGAATGCAATCCACAAGTGCAGGTATCCTGATTATCATAATGGTGCATGTGCAGAGGAATCACGCGCGTCTCGCTGGCTTCCATACAATCTGATGGATCTTCAAGAACATTGCAAATATGAACAAGCTCGTCAATAAAATTGAGGGAAATCAGAAATTTATTCTCTTTAAAAACTTGGCAGACTCAAAAACACAATATAATGTTAAAATGATCGATATTGTTTTTATGCCGTTGAATAAACTTTAGTTTCAATTTATTGGAATAGATCATTGAATCTTATAAACCCCATTGTAATATTTAATAACTAAAGAAGATATTATTAACAAATCTCATATGAAATATGAAACAGAATACACAGAAAAAAATATCAGTCGCACCTAGGAATCAAACCCTTACCGGGACAACGCTCTAGTCACTGAGTTAGTGAGACCTTAATATTTTTGATCGATACCTACCATACCTCAATTTTAAGACTATTACCCTCAATTATTTCCCATATTATTCGCTGCTATCTATTTGTATGATTAAAAACTTCTACCCGAATAAATTTGGAATCTAGATATTGTTTCGGATATACCTACCCGATTTTTATTTATACGATTGATTTCTTTTTATTTTCTTTGTCTTTTTCTGTTCCATATTCCATTTGAGATTTGTTAATATGATTTTCTTAATTGATTAATTTTTTTCTTCAAATGATTGGTATTCAATTTGTGGCGTTATTATTAATAAATTAATAAAAAAATATACTTAAGTATAGACAAACAATAACTATTAAATAATAATACCTACTTAAATCAATTTTTTTCGTGTTTATAATTTGTCTATTCTTAAATTATTGTGTTCTAATTTTTATCAATTAGACAAATATATAGACATACTTGAAATTATAATTATAATATATCATTCAGTTTGGATGGATATTTTGACCTCAAATCAAAAATTAAGTTATGTATGAATCAGGCAGCTCAGCCGTTCCTCTTAAGACTGCAAACAGTAATAATTCTATGAAACTACACTCGTACCAGATGTATGTCGATTTATTTAAAGTCCTTTTATTTATAGACAATGGCCCATATTTCTTACATTATTTGTTTAAATCTTACAGCTTTTTTATTATTTATCAATGCTTTAGGAATACAAACAAGCAAATAAATAAATACGAGTTTGCACTTTAAGCGCCATGTTTTCTGACATTACAAGAAGGCCTGTTTGTCCAACGGAGCGGACACGACTGGCAGGTGAAATCCGAGTCGATTCGTAAAAAAAGACGAACCCGACATCTTCTACCTTCCTCCTCGCTTAATTGATCGTTAAAATACCTACACGAATATATTCGGCCGTGCGTTCTCAAATTTGAAAAAAAGTTTGAATTATAAAATGGCTCCGGAGACCGGCTTTCGGACGTTTTAATGACTCGGGCATTTGTGAAATTGTTTTGTGTAATTCGACCCATGATATCGTCTTACGACAACCTCTCAAAAGTGCATTCTGATAATATTATCCTGTTGCATTATTAATGCGTGAGTGAAATGTGATATGTTCTAATGGTAGCAGAAGTTGAATGAATACAGAAGACGAAGGACATAAATATAAATATAGGATCCGTTCTGTGATGCTCGAAGGTTCTCTCACGAAAACAAAATTTGATAATAATAATAATTGGATAATTTGTATTGCGCCGTTTTTGTGAAAAATCACCTCAAGGGCTGTGTACAAATTCTGCTTGGTAGGCTTTATCTTATTATGTACAAACAGATACAAAAACATAATTAGCTGACGGGTCACTTCAGAAAAATACAGATGTGTTATGATTTTGCACGCTGAGGACACAATATTAAAAACACTCCACATTGCATGATTTTGCAGTTGATATTTTATTCTTCTTAACTAACTAACTAATTAACCATCACGCCGTTACGCCGCAGGGGTACGCAGAGAGGACGAACCGCTAAACAACTCGATCTTGGAATACACTTCTTGCTTCATTCACATTCATACATCGCCTTATACATTCACTTCTGTTATTACGATTGAAATGACCCGACTCAAGTATTTGCTTCAATTGATCGTGCCATGTCTTCCTCGCGCGTCCCAGCTTCTTTTTTCATTCACATTCGCGTCATATATTCTCCTTACACTCCTTTATTCGATAATTCGCTTTACATGCTCAAACTATCTAAGCGTCCCTTTAATTATCTTACTCATTACGCATACATCAGCCTTACATTCTCTATGAATATCAACATTTTTCACACTATCGTATATTATTTTGCACACCGCCTCAGAGATCTCATTTCTACGGCATGTTATGAAGCGAGTCCCTAACAAACTAAAATTGATAAACCGCGGACCAGGAATTAACCATAAATAAACATTAGTTGTCTATGATAAGTATTTCTCCGCTCCCTTTGGTAAAGGGAGGGAGGGGGGAAGCGACCACAGGGATAGTGGAGGAGTCAGTCTTGCCTGGAGAGCCGACCTGTCCGCCGCCTTCGCACTGCTTCCAACAACAAGGGTTCCGTTCCAATTTACTTAGTTATTCATTTGCCTTTTGCCTCTCGATAAAACTGAAACCATTTTAAAATCATTCAAATTCATTCTATCCTTTAATATCCTGCTGTCGTCCACACAAAGGTTAAAGCTTTTCCTAGAGCCTTTAAATTCCGCTATAAATATACGCCTGCCTACCAGGTATATAGCAAAAGAGAGTTGTTTTTATTTTGAATTCCCTATTCCTGTTTATATGTATCCATTTATCTATCTATCTATCTATTTATATGTATTTGTTTTTATTAATGATAACTAAGCGGTAATTTCGAGAATCGCCCATCAACGAACTGACAACACGACTAAAAGACGGGTGCATTACTTTCTCGTGTACATCCCTCTACCCTGAGAAGAGCTAGCCCGGGGATATTTTATATATTAGATCTATTGGTGAACTTTACTAAGATTGCCAATACAAATGTGCTTACGTAACGGAACGAGGTTCTGTGTACTGTGACAGGCATTCAGTCTACTTTCATCCTTCCTCACTGCCATACATCAGAGTTGGTATCAGCACTCCATTGTGGTCTGCTAGCTTCATTTCTTTGAACAACTTTTTGTTAGCGCCAACCGCGTTTTATTTATTAGAAGATTAAGAGTGAAGAGTTGGTATTTATTTGAAATATTTTTAGTCAGTTTAGGACATTGATTTGGGATCTGAAAACATTTTTTTTAACTTCTTTCGAGATGTATGATTTCGGCACCCACATTTTTCTTTAGAAACAGATTCTTATACAGACAAATAATTCAGTGTCGATTTTTTGCTGTTTATAGCTTAGATCTTCCATTGAATTTCAGATTTCATTTACAAGAATTTGGTCGTTAGTGTGGAGGGCTGATAATGATAAATATGGACAACGAAAATATTATATAACCATCTGAACATTTTTTGAAAAGGAGATATGTCAATATGGAAGAGAGTTGAAGCGCGCTAATGTCTCCGCCTTCAAAATTTCTATTTACATACTCGTATTACTACACACTTCCACTGAAATCTTGAAGTTTATGTGCATTTGAAAAAATATATGTTACTTTTGACGATAATCTCAATTCAGATATCTAGTTGAAAAGGTAATTTTATACGAAATTACCTCGACTATAAAAAAAATAGCTAAGTATGCCACAAAAATATAAAAAAATGGTCGTTCTGTTATTTAACATGTTACACGTACGAAAAAAATTACAGCATTTCTTTAAGTCCTGAGATTTTTGATCTAATTTAAATATCTCGTGATTTATTAAATACTTTTAATACGATCGCTTCCGCCCTAAGAGATTTTTATATTAGCGCGCTCCCTCTCTCTTGTGTATTAACATATCTCATTTTCAAACAATGTCGAGTTCCCGCTCGGAGGGTATTGCTAGGTCTTAATGGTAAATTAATACTGAGCGGCTGCTCAGCCTTATTGGTGAGATAGGCTGTTAGTTACCTTGAGCTAGTTACATACAGAGTCTGAGTCTAATATTATAACATTTCTCTAGATAAGTGATTTAGATTTGTTAATCTGATTAGAATGTATCTCACCTTGAAATGAATTCACGACAATCAATCAGGCATTATTTCAGATTTCTTATCAGTACATTAGGACGTAAATTAGATTTGTTGGCATTGCAAATATTGTTCACGTTGTAACAACGACTCCGTGGCGCAACGGTAGCGCGTCTGACTCCAGATCAGAAGGTTGCGTGTTCAAATCACGTCGGGGTCAGAGGTCAAGCATTTTTTTGTTGTTTTATTTTAAAATAAATTGTATGTATCGTTTTTTGGTAATTCCGAGTATCGTATTACATGAAATACATGATTTTTATTTTGTTAGAAACTTCTAGAACGTATATTTGATTTTTTATTCATTTAAGTGATTGATTACAATTACATGGCGTCAATATTTAAATCATAGCAATTTGTAAATTGTGGGAAGCAACTCAAGTGAAGGGTCTTTGCAGATTGTTCAATACATGCATTGTGCAATTGAGCATTGTGAGGTGATGGATAACTCGGAGTATTGGGGTCAACTTTTTTTTAAATCGATTGAAGCTCTTTTATTTCAAAATAAACTACGCATTTACCCTATTTAACCTAGAAAGGTGCTAGAAAATCCCTCGAGTTCCGGTGCTGCATTAATGTAATAATTTACCGACTCCAACAAAACAACTATTATTTACAATTAGGTTCCTTGAATGCGGCACCATGCCGATTGGCACCATGGGTCTTTATCAAAAATCCACTCCTAAATAAAAGCAACGTGTAAACTAACAGCTGTCCTTGAAATTTTGAAACATCGCGATGACAGGTTGATTTTGCAAAGAAACTCGTTCCCCATTAAAATCATAGACAAAACGTGTAATATTGGTGATATCTATGCTTATGACCTATACACGGATTACGTGCTAAGCTCGTCAAAAAACCCGTAACATTCCTATAGTATAATGAAGTACCGGGCTTCAGAGTGACAGACAATATCAGAATCGCCCTGGTGAAAGACTACCATTCAGAATCGATAGGTTGCTTGAATTATTATTAGCAAAGTTGTTAGATGTAAATAATCAGGTACTTTCATCCTTCCTCTTACCGATTTCTTTCTATCTCCACTCCCTTAAGTTTCTCAACATATCCCTGTAGGGGATGCCATAGTACCACTGTCCCCAGACGGTCGGAAGCAGTTGAAAACCTTGTTCGGTATTCACTTTAAAATAAAACTTGTGAAGAATAAATGACGAAGAATGTCTAAGCAAAATATATACTGTTCGTTTAATCCTTCCCTTACGCTACAAATCCCTCTAGCTCCGGTGCTGTTCACTCAGTGTACAGGGTGCACATTTATAATTTTGCCATTTTTAAGTTGGATAAAATGAATAGTACACTTTTATTATTTACGAAAACCATTTTAATAATAGTACGTAGGTATGTACATAAGTAAAATATTGCGTATAAGTGCAGAAAACGGGGAAAAACAATCGTCATGCGTAAAACGCAGGACACGTCCATTATAGACGGCAGACCGCCGGATACTGCTAGCGCCGGACATTGTGGGGTGGTGAGTAAAATCCCGCACCCCTCTTGCTCACTAACACACCACTCGGTAAGTCATCAACGCATTAAGATACACACACATATATATTAACAAATTTTTCCCGATTTTTCGACAAAACGTTATTTTCTGTTGTATTTGATATTTATTTATTTATTTATTTATTCACGCCTAGAAGGCTTTTACATATTGATACATTTATCATGTAGTTTTACATAATGTACACATAAAATAATAAATAAATTGTAAAATAAGTATCTAGGTCAATATAAGAGTATGTAGTTACAGCGTAATTATCGCAATGAATAATAGTTTAACCTGTGGTTACATTACAACAGCAGGTTGTACAAAAGAGTATAAGAAGTAGTTAAGTGCATAATATAATAACATAAGTATAAAAGAAGTGAGAAGGTAGATACTATGTAAGTAGCTAGTTTCAGCGCAATAAGTGGGTAATAAAGGCACTAGATTTATAATTACTATGACGTTGTAAAACATGAACGGTTTGTAATATACGTGTTTATAAAACAGAAAATCTTTATTATGCCTGATTAGATGTTTTACAGAAACGTAACATAACAAATATAACCAAAAAAATATGCGCATGAAAAAAAACTAAGTAGCAGTTGATTTATAATTAGTATGACGTTGTAAAATATGAACACTTTATAATATACGTGTTTTTAAAACAGCAAACCTTTATTATGCCTGCTTGGGTATTTTACAGAAACATAACATAATAAAAATAACAATAAAAAACGATGCACATGAAAAAAAATTAATAAATTTAATAAAAACATTAAAATAAACTGACTTTTAGCTTGGACACAGTGTTGTAACGGTAAACGTCAATTGAACTAAACTCATTACCAAGTCTGTGCAATATTTGAATAGGAGAGTTCTCGAAATATAATTTAAGGTCTCCTGTTACGGCTAGGTATACGCAGGGTAATAAGGCTCCTTAAATCCAGGGCGTCCAATCTGCCATTTGCTATTTTGAATAGACATACTAAATCGCTCACTGTGCGCCTAGATGATAAATCAGTTCGGCTAAGTAGGTTCATTAAAAATGTATAATTAAGAGTTTGATTGGAATACCTAACTTGTAATTAATAAATCGAAGAAATTTATGCTGCACTCTCTCAATTTTTTGTTGGTGAATCTTATAAAATGGAGCCCAGATTGTCGAATTATACTCCAAATTGCTTCTTACCAATCCAGTGAACAGTAATTTAAAGGATTTAATTAATTTGAAATCTTTCACCGTTCTCAAAATAAAACCCAAACATTTCATGGCCTTATTAGTTATTTCATTAATGTGGGGAACAAAAGTTAGTTTCCTGTCAAAAATTATACCAAGGTCTTTTATTTGCTCAACCCTTTTTAGGTGAATGTTGTTGATGCTATATTGATACGTGATGGGATTTTTAATTCGAACAAAAGTTATAGTTAGACATTTTCAATATTGAGAAACATTTCATTACGAATGCACCACTCTTGTAGCCTCTCAAGATTCAATTGCAATACGTAACAGTCATTGAGATTAGTAATAGTTTTGTAAATTTTAAGATCATCAGCGAATACGAGTGTCATAACGCCATCAAAAACAGAAGTTATGTCGTTGATTAACAAGGAAAACAATACTGGTCCCAAATGTGACCCCTGTGGAACGCCGCTGAAGATTTCAAACTGGTATAAAAAAGTGTGAATTGAGTTTAACAGATATTTTTTTTTGTGTAGATAACATTCAAACCACTTCAAAATATTCCCGGTTATTCCAAGAGTGCTTAATATAAGTATGAGAATTTTATGTGATTTAAGAAAATCAATTATTTTAATCAATATATAAATGTATTGGTGAGGAACACCTAAAATATAATTAAAATACAGTGTTTAGTATATTTACAGATATATTTAAATAATGAGATAAATGTCAAATCAGTTGACTGCACCGGCAAGAAAAGATTACGCGTCACAATTTTTTTTAGTTGGAATTTTATTTTTAAATAGCGCATTATAAATAAATGACTATTAAATATTTTATAATTCATATATACATAACGTTTTTGATTCTGACCTTATTAATACAATAATAATAATAAATAAAATAAAAACGCTAATACTAGTTATTTTATGATTTACCAGTATGATCATTTTTTTTCAGATACAAAAGACATGAACACTCACCTTGAACCTTCACTAAACAAACAAATGCTTCACCAAGAGAAACACTCGCCATATCTTTCAACCTTTCAGAATAAACTAGATTTAATGCAAGTAATATACGGCTAAACCATTGGTTATATTTCATGCCGCCCTTCAGAGCTCACCTTCTTCATGTTTTACGCCGGGGGCGTTGTCTTCTTAAATGTGATAAATTTTTGAAAATGCGACCAATTAATTTTGTTATGTGTAAGACCATAATAAATTCCTATTCCAACTCATTACTCACTCATTGTACGTAAGCTCTTTCACCACCGCGAGAAAGTTTTCGTATCGCTTACCAAACACCTTGTAAAAGAAAATGTCTTTTAATTGGAAGAAACATTGCGGCTAACTTTTGCATCAAAACAATAAAACACAATACAAATCAACACAAACTCTACATAATACGAGTACATAAACCAAAAGCAATGAACTACTTCAAACTCTTTTTGATAAATCTACTAATTTACGATTAGGACTAGATAAATAAAAAATCACTGAATAAATGAAACATTGATTATAAAAATAGGCCGTTCAATTTTTATTTTTTTATTAATAATTTTTTTATGAATTTTTATTTACTTTTAAATTCCCTTATTCTTTGTAATGTTACGAATTACATGTTTTTTTCGACCACCATAGTAAGCACGTGGCCGCGATTGACGGTCAGTTAGCAATTATTTCTGACTACTCTTAAACACATTTTTAGACGTGTCTATTCAATTTTTAATCTATCTTTGTCCTAGGCACATGCAATCCAAATATTTAAATATTTTTTTTATATTTATTTTTACCTGGATTATAAAACTTCCATAACATAATATATGTATACAATCTAAGCTCCATACACTTGTGCAATATCTAAAATTGAGCTTCAATATCTATGTTCTTATATTTAATTTATTTCATTACAAAATTTATGTACCTTCTACGGATGTATCGACACTCCCAGTTAGATGGAGATCGAAGAATCCTCCTGTAAATAGGTTCAATCAATATAATAAAAATCAATATTTCAAGTTTTAAAAAGTATTTAATAAGTTTGTTCATAAAATAAAGGGAGAATTTTTTTTTTGGTAATTTTAAATATTCTATCATTGTTGAAAATAATATTAACATAACTCAAATGAAACATGAAAACGGAAAAAACGACAGAAAATAAAAAAGATTTCAGTCGCATTTGGGACTCGAACCCAGGACCTCTGCCTATCCGGGGCAACCGCTTAACCAACTCAGCTAATGAGACCAGTTCAATTTATGTCATCTTCATCGATATCATATCACAAATTCAAGATTTGTAAATATTATTCTCCATTTTTTAAATTTATTTATTCAAAGTTCCAAAGGAAAACAATTGCAAACTAGACAGTGTCTCGGATCAATATCCGATTTTTTGTTTTATTTATTTATATGAGGCATCTATTAAATAAGACTTTTACGGTAATCATATTGCTTATTTTGAATGCACTAATTTTCCTAACAATTGACGTACATTTTCAAACTACTATTATAAAATATTACAAAAACAAAATAATTCTATCACTCAGTTTTTTTTCATCCATCACTGTCTTACTTTATTTGCAAATAAAAAATAAAACAACATAAGAAAGTTCACTAAAATCAGAAATGAGTATTAACATGTTTTACGAGGCAAATTGAAAACTTGTATCAGAAAACATATATCAATCATCGGCTCGAAGATATCAAGCTTAAGTCATCAACGATTCGAAACAGCGAATGAGCTTTTAAATGCTAAAAGCTTTGAAGCCACAGCAGGGCCTTTCAATCGCCAAGTAAACTTTATTAGCACTGCTGTGACTAGGAATTATTAATTTATTTATTATATTATATACGCCATATTTGGGCATTCACATAATTTTTATAAAATTCATTTTACGATAGGACACAGGTGAAAAACACATAACAGTATGTACATGGATATAATAGATAGCCTTCACGAAATACAGCTGCTAAATATTTCATTTGTCTCATGAACAAATTCAGCAATAACATCGTGTACCTAAGTACAATTCCATATAATTTGTAACAAAGGCGAATATACAAAACATAGTGTACATTCACTAGTACTTATGATCTAGACACGAATCTAGTATATAGTTGTTGAGGTGTATGCTACTATAATCTAGCATTCCGTGCAGATGAACGTATCAACTATCCCTGAAAAAGTATTACCCTCTGCGTGAAGTCTAGGTACAAGCGAGTTTTTGAATGACAGTCCTGAAATTATTGTTACGGTTGAATAAAATTTTCGATCGAATAGTTCTAGTTGGAATATTAAAATTAATTCGGCTTACAATACCTTTAATAATATTATAAATAAAAGAAAGGTCCTTATAAAAATATGGCAGATTGTACCTTGCATACTTTATACATAACTCAACAAGGTTGGAGTAAGGTCCTTATTAGTACTCTTATACAAGAATATTGCGTTTGAAATATTGGCGGTCAAAAGATCTTCCTTATTTTAGATGGCTATTGGCTACCCCACATTTAAGAAGAAATATGTTATTCAACAGTGTGAACTTTAAAATGGACAACCATTGACCGTTACTTTTTGCTAATCTGGCCTGGGACCCATTGCTTCGATAAAACGTCTCCAGGCGTCCCTATCAGACTCTTCATACTCAGAAGTCTCAGAACTTAGTTTAACATTTATTGTTAGTGGGTATACACAGCTTTGTCTGGTTCAACCAATTAAACTAACTAACTAACTAACCATCACGCCGTTTCCCCGCAGGGGTAGGCAAAGAGGACGGACTGCCAAACAACTCGATCTTGGCATACACTTCTTGCTTCATTCACATTCATACAACGCCTCATAAATTCTCTTCTGTTATTCCGACTTCTGACACTTGATCGTGCCATGTCTTCCTCGGACGTCCCCGGCTTCTTCCATTCTACTCATTATACTCCTCTCTTCGTTCATTCGCCCTACATGTCCAAACCATCTAAGCGTCCCTTTATTAATCTTGCTCACTACGCTTATATCAGCCTTGCATTCTTTACGAATCTCAACATTTTTCACACTATCATACATGGTTTTACCACACATTCGTCTCAGAGATCTCATTTCGACAGCATTCAGTCTACTTTCATCCTCTCATTGCCATACATCAGGGTTGGTATCAGCACTCCATTGTGGACTGCTAGCTTCGCTTCTTTGGACAACTTTTTGTTTGCGCCAACCGCGTTCAGTCCCCCGTTAATGGAGTTTCCTGCATTCACCCTTCTTTCAATATCCCAATCAGTCTTTCCATCTCTCGTAAACATACTTCCCAAATACACAAACTCATCAATTATCAACAAAGTAATTGATTGGAATAAAAATTTCTATAAATAATTTGAAAGAATTTCTTTCCTCATATATATCAACATGTTTCGGAAGCGAAGCTTCCCTCGTGAGGATACAGAGTATATAAATTATTATTTGAAATTCATTATTTAAATAATGAAGCCACAAAATAATTATACATTTATTTTAATTTCATAATTTACCACTTCATTCTAACGTATTAATTTCCTCTAAATATCTGTCGTTAATTATGTATTAATTATTTTGATCAGCCTTTGATTTAATTTACATAACTAAATTTCTCCGATTGGATGAATTCCAGTATCATTTTAAAATATTGGCAGAATATAAAGCAAGGCAAAAGAAAAAATCGTAAAATATTTCAACCTAATATTATAATATAAATTTACGTAGGTTTGTCAATTATTTAAATTTGCCACTGCAATCTAATAAACAAGTTTCCATTTACGAATAAGGCGCTGATAAGGAACTTGGCTTTTATTAAGTTTGTAATAATATTTAAACATATTTTGAATGCAGTGAACACGATAAATAGTGGTATTTATAAAATTTGGCTATCTTCCTATCTACGGAACAACACTCAATATATCTTATTGAATGTCTACAAACACCTGAATGCTGTTTAATGTTTATAGTCTATTAAATAACAGCTGTCTACCAGAGTACACAGTTCCCGCATTTCAGAGGAGGTATCTGATTGACGATCATTTAATGTGGGCACTGGGCACGCTAGTACAAGTTACTTATAAATACTGTGCATTTGTTTTAATGGTTGCTTAGTTCAAGTCAAATACAGGAATCAAGCAGGCAACCGATCGCATTCTACCAAGAACATGTCGCAGTCGTATTACTAAAGTTAATATCTTGGTAAACTACCGCCTTTAGGATTTTATAATGGAAAACTATTAACGGCCCCCCAAACTGGTGACCAAATCTTTATAGGTTGCTGCAATTTTAATTATTCCCATTGGTTTTAATCTATGCATAGATGTTCTCTAGTCGCAATAGTCACCATATTTTGTATTTCGCCCTAAAACATGTTTATACATTGCTGTAATTACATAGACTATGGACAAAATTAGTAAAAAAAAAACAAATAAAAATAATAAAATTCCAACAGGTTGAATGACTAACGCATGGAGCTCATTAACAAAGAACATCTCCGTTGGCAGACTCAGACTGAAGTCCTTCGCCTATCGCAAACTCACAGCTTCGTAAGTCAGAATATTTTTTACGTATGCATATATTTATTTAGACATTTAATAAACAGTGCGTTATATTATGACAAATGATGCAGTACCTAGGTATATTAAAATTACACAGTTAAAGTACCTATTACATACATACAATATCTTAGTATATTGACTGGGATAAAGTAGGTGTGAGTAAAAATAATAAAAAGGAAGAAAATGTGTAGAGAGACGATGTGGAGAAGTGTAGAGAAATCATGAAATTAAGACTTATATGCTCACGACATATAATTAATTAAATAGGAAAAAAGATCGTGAAAAATTAAGCGTAGTTGTAAATTAATTTACACTATGTTCAAGATATGTTAAGATAAAAAAAAGCAAGTTTTTGTAAAAGAAACCTAAAAATGTTGAAGTGTTGTAATTTTTCCCATTGGGTATATTTATTTATAGGGATTACGAAACAAACAGCCTTTAATATAAAAGGAAATTTAACAAAAGGTAACCCAACAAAGTTTCTTATGCTACCAGTGGTTAAGAACAGATGTTTTATTAGAAAAAAAAAGAAGAGGAAGAGGAAGAGGAAGAGGAAGAGGAAGAGGAAGAGGAAGAGGAAGATTCGATACATTTTATACTCGTGCATAAATTTATGGTCGTACGTATTATTTCGCTTCGATATTTTGAAAGGGCCTTGGTCACTTTTTGCTGCTTGCTCACGATGTATAATTTTTTTATCGATTTTGTAATAACGCTAGTGCAAAAGAAGGATCGATGGTCAATATAATTGTTATTTTTTGTGATCAGGCAAATTAAGTACAGATTGTAGAATGCGTGGATATACCAAAAAGGTCATCAATTAGAACACATAGCTATATCAATCTATCAGAAATGTCAGCTAATGTAAATATAATAGCTTTAAAGGTATATATTAATATTTATTTTATACCTGTAACAACATAACCAATCAAACTCTTTAAGGGATAATGGCAGGTCAGCATTCAGAATGGTCGATCCCCTCGGAGATAGCGCTCTGCAACCCACAACAGAATAGATGCTGCGATAACGTAGGATTCCGACATTGTATCTGCTGAACATCTGGAGAGTATTTATTTAATAGATTAAACTGTCGCAAAAAAATTACATTTGTGAATCAACGAAAACAAAATGTTGATAAACTTTTTGTAAAGATTCTATAACAAGGAACGTAATAAATTTTATAATAAATGTGATAAAGCGATTTGTTTGTCTAATGGTCAAATACGTTTTTTTAAGATAGGGATTACGATACAATATTGTATTGTGTTATTCAAAATATTGTAGAAAAGTGTACCATTTTTTAATAGTATTTTTTTTTCTGTAAACGAGCCCTATTTGAAGCATAAAAAACTTAAACGGTTTAAACCAGATGAAGGCGTAACAGTTGTCAATACATTCACAATGTTCCGCAATTGCACTGTGATCGGGGTCAAATGACGACAGAGGCATTTTAAGGTTTCTTAATCATTTTTCCAATTCAGCTTTGTAATAAATTGTAGAAATAGCTTCTACAGTAGCAGAAACTGAAATATCCAGAAAATTTCATGGCAGCTATAATTTAACTCTGGAGTAAGTTATATATATAAATCAATGTAAGTTTGTTTGTTTGTCCTCGATGTTCTTAAAAATTACTCTACCGGTTTTGCTTAAAATAGCACAGTTTGTTTTCATTAGTGCCGTGAAGGTTAAGAAAGTAGTTTGAATGAAATCCAATATGTAAAACTGTTACATGTTGGATTGCTGCTATATCGTTTTAAAATGAGTATGAAAATCATTGAACCCGCCATGTTTTATTTAGGTTAAGCCCATAGATATAACACTCTAGTTAGCCACAGATTGCAAATTCAAAAGAAGAAGGTTTTTTTTGGATAAAATATTTTCAAAATGGAAAACACGAGTAGGTACCTATTTAAGAACTTTATTATTAAGATATATTTTGAAAAAATAAACATTTGGAATGAAATATTTGGAGATTCTTTATTTGGAGATAGTTACTTTCGCTGTCAAATCAATTATGGCACCCTAATGACAAGCAAGAATTCAAAACTTCATAACTTTATTCCAAAAAAAAAAATAATCCCGAGTAAGGCCGGGTACACATAAGCTAGTATATGTATAAAAAAATAAGGTATCTGCATTAATTAGAAAAAATATAATTAATTGTGTTGAAAGCAAAAACTTATTTTTATTTAGTGCCGTATACAGTAAGGCAAGCTATAAAAGATTCAACCAATAAGGAGACTCGATTCCGTTATTATCTCGAATTCTGCATATATTATAAAGAAGTAGCGAGCGGTCCATAGAAACTGTTTTCTTTGTGCAAACAAATTGCATCCAAAAAATGCTATTAATTAAAGTTCTCTGAAAAGTTGTTCCGTAGATGGAAGAATATAAATGTACCAAAAATAAGAATTATTCTTAAAATTAATTAACAATATTATTTTCGCAGTGCTGGTTGTTTGTATGGCCGAGGACACCAGCGCCAATCGGTAAAATTTTGAACTAGGTTTTAGAGGGAATTCTAAACCGCAAGAAAAAAAAAAAAAAAAATCTCTCGAAATATACATAGGGTAACATTAATTAGGTACCTACCTAGGTTTTAGAGGGAATTCTAAACAGCAAGAAATTTATTTTTAAAAAATCTCTCGAAATATACATAGGGTAACATTAATTAGGTACCTACCTAGAATTTAGAGGGAATTCTAAACCGCAAGAAATTTAAAAAAAAAATCTCTCGAAATATACATAGGGTAACATTAATTAGGTACCTACCTAGGTTTTAGAGGGAATTCTAAACCGCAAGAAATTAAAAAAAAAAAATCTCTCGAAATATACATAGGGTAACATTAATTAGGTACCTACCTAGGTTTTAGAGGGAATTCTAAACAGCAAGAAATTTATTTTAAAAAAATCTCTCGAAATATACATAGGGTAACATTAATTAGGTACCTACCTAGATTTTAGAGGGAATTCTAAACCGCAAGAAATTTAAAAAAAAAAATCTCTCGAAATATACATAGGGTAACATTAATTAGGTACCTACCTAGGTTTTAGAGGGAATTCTAAACCGCAAGAAATTTAAAAAAAAAATCTCTCGAAATATACATAGGGTAACATTGATTAGGTACCTACCTAGGTTTTAGAGGGAATTCTAAACCGCAAGAAATTTAAAAAAAAAATCTCTCGAAATATACATAGGGTAACATTAATTAGGTACCTACCTAGGTTTTAGAGGGAATTCTAAGCAGCAAGAAATTTATTTAAAAAAAATCTCTCGAAATATACATAGGGTAACATTAATTAGGTACCTACCAAGCTTTTAGAGGGAATTCTAAACAGCAAGAAATTTATTTTAAAAAAATCTCTCGAAATATACATAGGGTAACATTAATTAGGTACCTACCTAGGTTTTAGAGGGAATTCTAAACCGCAAGAAATTAAAAAAAAAAAAATCTTTCGAAATATACATAGGGTAACATTAATTAGGTACCTACCTAGGTTTTAGAGGGAATTCTAAACAGCAAGAAATTTATTTTAAAAAAATCTCTCGAAATATACATAGGGTAAGATTAATTAGGTACCTACCTAGATTTTAGAGGAAATTCTAAACCGCAAGAAATTAAAAAAAAAAAAATCTCTCGAAATATACATAGGTTAACATTAATTAGGTACCTACCTAGGTTTTAGGGAATTCTAAACCGCAAGAAATTAAAAAAAAAAAAAATCTCTCGAAATATACATAGGGTAACATTAATTAGGTACCTACCTAGGTTTTAGAGGGAATTCTAAACCGCAAGAAATTTAAAAAAAAAAAATCTCTCGAAATATACATAGGGTAACATTAATTAGGTACCTACCTAGGTTTTAGAGGGAATTCTAAACCGCAAGAAATTTATTTTAAAAAAATCTCTCGAAATATACATAGGGTAACATTAATTAGGTACCTACCTAGGTTTTAGAGGGAATTCTAAACCGCAAGAAATTAAAAAAAAAAAATCTCTCGAAATATACATAGGGAAACATTAATTAGGTACCTACCTAGGTTTTAGAGGGAACCATTCTCCTTTTGTTTAAGTGTGCTAAGATCTGTGCGCATTATGGGATATTTCTCATAATTTTGGATGGGTTTTGATGTTGACTAATAATAACTATCTGAGAGCTGTGAAGTTACTAAGAGCGATGTAAACTTAGCAATTAATTTTAGATTTGTTATAATTTTTATATGGTGTTAATTTTTTTTTTATATCGAGTCAACCGTGAAACTACTTTTATAAAATATAATTACGTATATTAATTACATCTAGGTATCTAACATTTGTTAAAATATTAAAGTAAAAAAAAAACAAAAATGTGTGATACCACACAAGAGTCCCAGTTACTCCCAACACTTTGGAGGTAGTGAGATTATGGCATCCCCAATCGGAGTATGTTGTGAGGCTGAAGATATTGAGGAAGGGAAGGATATGGAGAAGAGGAAGGTGGAGAAGTACTTGACTATTCAGTTCTGGTCACCAAACATGCCTAAAGCCATTTCAAGCAACGTTTCGATTCTGAATGGTGGTCTTTCACCAGGGCGATACTGACAGTATCTACCACTCTGGAACGTGCCGCAAATATACTACATATTATTTTTAATGAATAAAATAATGAAATAACACAATTTAAATAAATAAACTTTATTCGCGCACGCCGCGATTCAAACCCGCGATCTTCGGATTCGTAGCCATCGTAACCACTCAACCACGGTCGTAAGTCTACCGATCACCTCATATTACCGCAATTAACCGATGAAATACCCACGTCAAAGCTAGTGTATTCACGGCCATCGGAAACATTTTTTGTAAGCTATTTAAAACATAAAGAAAATACAAATTGAATTCAACTCCCGTAGACAACACATCACCAATTTACTTATATTTGTGGGGCGTGTACCACATTATTTTTTAATTACGTTCTCATCAAAAGAAATTCTGATACTGATTAAGTGACAACCCAATGTTTCTTTTAAACATTTTTCTCATATTAATGTATTTATTATATAAAAATACAAGCAAAATTACACCGATTTCCTAATGTACAAATCCTTTAATTTCCTCCTTAGTTTATTTTCGGTACCGCCGTCGTCTATTAACGCCATCTGTTATCTAGCTCCACAATCTGTGCACAAATTTAACTCATTAATATCCACCTCCTCCCTGCAGCCTGCAGAACACAACTAGTATTGACATACCGCTGATAGCTCCATCGTAACATCTCCCTCTTTCTCATAAACAACGCATTTGATAGAAAGAGGGAATACAACGGATCTCTCAGTGGCAGGATTATGCGTCGCATTGATAGCTGTGTGGTAACCTCTCCCTCTTTGTCATAAACGTCACATACTCCAGAAAGAGAGGTTATAACGGCGCTCTCAGCGGCAGGACAGTAGTAGGCAGGCACTTGAACCATCACAGCATCTCTAGGAAGTAAACAGGTTCCATTGAAATCTATTCAAATCTTCTGCGGGAGCGCGAGAAGAGAATGTTCACACAATGTTATTATAACCAGCGTGCAACGGTGGCAAATATTGTTGTGCACATATTGTAGGTATCTCTCATGATTTCATATTACGTGAACTACTCACTATATTTCTGAGGGGTTTAATAGATTGATACATAACTTAACACCCATTTTTGGTTACCAAGGCAACAAAACAAGCATTTATAAATAGATTTGTTTTATTGGGATGTCTTGAAATTTAATATTTTCTACGTGATAATGATCCACTTACATGCGTCTTTAATTGGGTTAGAATATTGCTGTCTAAAATTATAATATAAAACTTAATTATAACCACGACGTTCACCAGTATAATACATGACAACACTTCGAATTACACATATCAAAAATACACTCGACAAAATACAGACTGAAACCTTTGGAATACATTGCCTGCACTAACTATAACAAATTGCTTGAAGAATTTAAGACATGTGTGCGAAATGATATTCAGAAATCCAACTTTTAAAAAATGCTATTTGCAAAACCAACTCTGTTCATCAGCACTATCGGTTATCAAGCCGTGCCGCTAACTTTGTAGATTCTGTATGTATATTTTTTCTGTTTTGCAATATTGTTATGTAATACGTAATTTTTTATTGTATCTGTATATTTCGAGTCTTTTATTTAATTTTTCTATTGTTTATGTATATATTTTTTTGTTTTTATATTTTCATACACATATTTACTTTGAAAACTGTGTAAAACCAAACATTATGCACTAATAATGAGTTTTATTGATAACTCGTCGGAGTGCAACTTCATTGTATGTCTTATTTGAAATAATAAAAAATACGTAGTTAAAAAAATTTCTGCGGCGGCATAATTTTTTTTTATTTTTTGTTTTTGCATTTATTTTTTTGAACTACAATTAAAAAAAAAATCATGAAATGGACTTGTTTAAATCACATACATTTTCTTCAGATTTTCCTCTTTCGATGGCATCAGTTTGATAATCTTGTATTTGCGAAAAATGTTTCCAATTGTAGATAAAGAATCTGTACATATATTAGTCACTTAGAATCTCCACTGATCCACATTTCAAAAACACCCTTTCCGGTTAAAGGTTGAAATTGATCAGAATTCATATTTCGTGTCCAAAGGGCCGATGTATTAAATAAGATAATGACGTCCATTATAATACCCATAATCAGAATGCACGGATTAGCTCATGGAAGACGTTCAACAGTATTAAAGCAACAACAAAAAAAAAACAAAAACAACGTCTAGGAGGGTACTAAGAAAACATCATCTGATAATGAGTTAATTTCTTCATGAAAATAATTGCACAGGGCGTGCAAGTGGCGGCCTGAAAGCCTCTGCAATTTCGCCATTAATACACTGACCACGATTTTCTCGTAATGTTATTCTTGTCGTAAATCTAGACTCTGCGGCGATAATAAGACAAGTAATAAGGAGTGCCAGTTTACGTGAAATGAGATCCTTTAATTCACGCTTCATACCTCACACTTCACACTTGTCGGTTCTCCTCACTCGTACTTATTCAACACCTCGCCGTACAATGATACGATCCCTCCCGACGACTTCGACACCTTGATTTGTAACTCTATCCCTTGGCTCTCGAAGGCTCTAAGTGGTATAGGATCAAGTCTACACTTATTTATTTAGATCCTGGCGTTGAAAGCCTATTAATAATGATTATAACGATGGATAAAAATATTATTTTTAATTAGTTTAACGAAGCTTTGTTTCTTCTAAACATATTTTATATAAAGTAGAGCGTCTGTGGGTGGGTAGGTATGTTTGTTTTTTATACAAATCTACAGTTTGACTACGACTTTGAAAAACATTCAAAATAAGACAAATTACTGGGTAGGGAGGGGTAGGTAACAGATCACTACCTCGAAACTTTACTCCAAACGATTCATAACCCCGGGAAACGCCGGGTACTTCAGCAAGAAGATAATATCGTATTTTGAACGGACTTTTTTATAATGATATTCTGCCTCGTTCAATTCCGTGTAAGCAGAACCGGTAGGAAACAAGCATTTAAAACAAATTGTGTTTCGTACAAAGTATTATATCATGAAACGAGTTCATACAATCGTAACAAATAAGTCACCTTTCTTTTTAAAGTATTTTTTTCAAACGATCCCTCGAAATTCGTGTAGGTTGGTACTTTATTTTCATTCACTTCAATTTTTAAATGCATTTTCCGTCAGAATTTCATCTTAAGACTCAAATTCAAACCGCGAAACGTCGATTCCTGTTTCGTAATAGAATTTTTCAAAGAACTTTAAAATGTAAAAAAACAAAATGTTTGTTTGTAACGTCATTGAATTATATGTGGTCTAGTCGATAACGTAATAGAAGGGTTTTTTACAGTCATATTTTTTCTATACAATTATTATAACGATACAATTTTATAGGTTTCTTCATCTCGTTTCTCTCTAAGGCTGCTCTCTGACGGTCCGGTGAGGAGCGAACATTTCACTCGCTACTGGAGACACTGCCCAGAAAAGTCCCACAATGGAATGCGTTGCAAACCGTTACCTTACTTTAGCAAACTTGACTTTTCTGTGCAGTGTCTGCAGTAACGAGTGAAATGTTCGTTCCTTACCGGACCGTCAGAGAGCAGCCTAAGACATAGTTAAACAATACGTTTTGTTGCTTTCTCACCGAGGGGCACAACACAATTTATTTGCTTATACATTAGTCATTGAAGTGAAATAACACAAAACTTATTATTATTGAAATTGGACGTAGGTACCATGTGCTGTGCAAAGTGAGAGGGCTGCAAAGGCTGTAATTTTCTGAGAGATATTTACCATAATTCGATATAATATCTACTAACTTATTCTCGTTCTGCCTCTTATGTGTACCTCGCGACGTTCACTAGCATCGTTCAGGTCACAAGTGATTTTATTCAATTTATTTTGCCCTTTTGACGACTAGTTATTTATTTGCTAATTGAGAATGGCTCACGTGTGTTATATGGAAGATACTCTCAATATCGTGAAAGACCACCATTCAGAATTGAAACGTTGCTTGAAATGGCTTTTAGCCGTGTTTGGTGATCAGATCTGAATAGCCAGGTATTTCCCCACCTTCCTCTTCCCCTTCTCCTTCCCCTTCTCCTTCCCCTCCCCAATACCTCTAGCCTCACAACATCCCCCAAATGGGAATGCCATAGTCTCACTGGCCCCAGACGGTTGGGAGCAGTTGGGACTCTTGTGCGGTATTCATATAAAAAAAAATATATGGACTGTCTGGACAAAGATATTAGCTCTGTGCATACGCTCCTAGCGCTCCAAGCGTTCAAGGCAGTTCCCAACCAAAAAAATTGCTTTCAAAAGAGCAAACCAAATCAATTGCGACCATAATAATATTTCTGACCTTTGCATTATCAATACTATTGCTTGGTGCTTGCTCGCACTCGTCTAGGTCAGGCGTCGCACGCCTCGCGGAGTCAGGACGGAGCTGATGATGCGTTCACACGCAGTGCGGGCAGTGCGCTGCAAATAATTGCTTTTCTGCCTTGTTTATTGTATATCATTATATTTCTTTCCAAAGCAATGAGTCATAATGAAATTATCATTGGTTCTTTGGAAAGATTTTATGTATTGATATGAAAGCAGCGAGATTTTTTATGGTTTATGTAATGGTAATTTCACCCGAGTTTCAATACCATGTTTTCGTATTGAGCAGTTAAAATATATAAGGAATAATCAATATGGTTTTATTTTCAATCTTATTTTTATCAGTTTATTGGATATATTAAAGTTAACATTGGCATTCAATCCATTGTCATTACAATCCACTTTGAAAATTACATTAGCTTGGAAATTCTATACAAAAATAGCTGAGCAAATTTCATGAGTTTCAGCATCGTTGCTGCTTCGGACAGGTGTTCAAACATATTTCTGTTTTTCACATGTTTTTGACAGTTTTTTCAAGTGTCAATATTGAAAGTAGATTTAACTATATTTTATTTGTTTATATGCTATATTTCAGTGGCGTGCATTGATCTATTACCAACGATAGGCTGTGTGTAGCTTTTTAAATGGTGGAATGAATTGTCCATTGAATGGCCATTTTAATATTACCTTCCGCTGATTGTTGTGACTAAATAAATAAATTAGTGTAAATTTGTTACATTTTTTAGCTATCTTTTCGTTGGTTCGGATGGATCTTTTTTCTTAGCTAGGCACAGCTTTTCAAACTGTGAACTGAACACCACTGGAATATTTAGACTTAATGATTTTTTTTTTATTTACGTACAAATTGGGCTGTATACATTTACCATTTTTTTCATCAAAACAGTACGCACATGTTATTTAATCATGCAGAAATATTAATATAAATTCAAATTAAAAATTAACAAAATAAGGAATATATAAAAAAATGTATATACATATATGCATTATCTTATAAAAAATCGCATGGAAAAAGTATAAATACTTCGAAACAAATGAAGTTAGATTTTTTCAATGATAAATTTAAAAATAATTTTGAACATCACCTTAGTAGCCAGTAACTTAGAATAAAATAATTATCTAATTATCATCATAATAAATTAGTTCGAAGCAGAGGTAGGTAATTTATTCAATCAGAGTAGTTCAACTTGAGGAAATAAATTAAAATAAGTTATTTTCATATTTTGCTATTGATGTGTTATATATGTCGACACTTTATAATTATTACCTAAATTCTATATACGGCGAACGGGACTATGCAATTGTGATACAGTATTGGATTTGTCACGATAATAAGGTCAATAATGCCTCGATGTTGATGCACGTGGTACATGGACATAAATCGTATATAAGAGTTCAGGGTTGTCAAAAATTGAATTAATAATTTTGTGTAAACAAGTCAAGTCTGTAATTATTCTATGTTGTTATAATTAAAAAAAAATGGGGGTGACTACAGATACTCATAATCTATACATTCCATTCTATTTCCCATTCTGAAGTTTATTACCATCAAACCTTCTTATACTCCTATGTTAAATGTAATTTCATCGTACGTAATATTTTATTATGTATTCCTATGTTATATCTTTGTATTGTAATGGCTTTATTTCAGAGTTATAATCCAACCTGCTTATACTCCTCTGTTAATACTATTTAATTGTTTTTTTATTGCGTTCAAGCTTAATTTGTAGAACTCCTATAAAACTATAAATATTTGCAGGTTTTTCTCCACAGTTTGATAATGCCTTTAGAAGACGAAAAAGCTGTCACGCATAATAATAATTACGTATGAGAACTTTTTTTTTATAAATAAACCGATTTTTTAATTAAATAATAATAATAATAATAATGGATGTTTTGTACTGCGCTGTTTTTGTGAAAAATCACCGCAAGCGCGCTGTACAAATATTACTTGCTAGGGTTTATCTTATTATGTACAAACAGATACAGAAACATACTTACCTGACATGTCACTCCAGATTAACACGTTATATTATCGAGTTTTAGCTTGAGGAGAAATGATTTTGACACAAGACACAATATTAGAAAACACTGCACATTGCATGATATCGCAGTTGCTATTTAAATCTTATTTGTCATTGATATTAAATTTATTAGAAGCTTATTAGCAAAAGCAGAGTTGGTATTTATGTGCAATATTACTTTTTTTTGTTCGAATTTCGGATTGGAGAACAGATTTTTAAAATATCCGAAAAAGCTAAAAAAATATTCCCAAATAATATTAAAAACATCGTTTTATTATCTTCTAATATTTATGGTACATCTGTAATAAATTAATTATGAACCATGAGAGTTCAAGGAAGGGCAATTGAATTATTTCTTCCCACAGGAATTCTTTCATTCACCGGCATTTCATACACTTCATTTCACACGGATCTTGGTCGATACCATGACTAATAATTATTGTTGTAAAGTGATTTAATCTCCCTTCGGTTCCCATGGAAATCATTACTTTATACACTACGATAATTATAAAACGTATTGATTTAAATCATCAACAAAAACAATTGAACCTGCCATTTTAAAATTAGCGTGTTAAAGAATTGGTTCCGTCGATCCGGTTTGTTGTATTTTATAATTGTTTTTAACAATTTGGTTGTTATAGCCGTAAAGAAGACTAAACGTTTTTTTAAATTGGTTTTGTCAATCGTAACAATCGCATCTAAATAAAACATTTCATTAATAATGTTATAAAATTGCAACATCTGGGTTGCTTAAATTCATGATATAATATTTAATCATTGTAGAAAAAAATATGAACATAACCTAAATGAAACATGAAAACGGAAAAAAATGACAGAAAATAAAAAGATTTCAGTCGCATCTGGAACTCGAACCCAGGACCTCTGCCTATCCGGGGCAACAGCTTAACCAACTTAGCTAATGAGACCAGATCAATTTATGTCATCTTCATCGATATCACATCTCAAATTAAAGATTTGTCAATATTATTATCCATTTTTATTCCCATAATAATATGGGATTAAAAATACCAATAATGGCAGCTATCTTTATAATTAAAAATGGAGAATAATATTGACAAATCTTGAATTTGGTATATGATATGATTATGGAACTTATTGCATTGCACTACCCCCGCGTACCTTCTGGAATAAAGAACTATTATTATTATTAATATTTTTATTTTTGCAACTGTTAGTACATTGTGGAATTCCATTATAATGGTTAAATAAAATACACCTTTTTAAACCCTATTCCAATTTTATTTTTGGGCGTGACCGGTTTCAGCCTGTGACAGCTATCTTTTACAATAAATACAACTAAACTAAAAAGTGTATTTTACTTAATCATTATTATTATTATTAAATAATTCCATTAATATAACATTATTTGTGAAACTTATCAATGTCAAAAATACAATATACACAATATCAATTTTTTATATATTGTTAATGTAAATAAATCATCTATCTAGTGAACTTTTTGGAAAAAAAGTTGGTTGTTCAAAGTTCAATGATCCTTTTTAGATTTAAAAATACTTCGTTTTTGCAGGTAGGTATAAAACATTTTTTTAAACTCATCTGAAAATTCGATTGAAAAGAAAAAAAAAACCTTGTTCCTGAATCGATAAAACAAACCAATCGATAAACACATTTAAAAAAAATATTTAAAACATTAGTCACTCATTTTATTAGGACAGTCCTGTGTTGAGATGAGCGTCTTTACGATTTAGATAGACGATATGTAAAAAGCAAGAAACATAACATCACAGTTATTTAAACTATAAAATCTAGAGTAAGTTGATAGTACATTTATAGATGACAACAATAACAATTCAAAAATATGTATACTAAATAATAATTCATGCAAGTGGTTCCTTAAATTATCGCTAGAAAACATGTTATTTGGATATTTGTGCAGATAACCAGGCTTACGATAACAAAAGAGATTTTTATAATCCGCGGTCACAAATTGTCGTTATCGACATCTTTGTGTCATTTGTCACATATCATGTAATCTTAAAACAGAATTTAATTATTGTAGATATTGCTTAACCACAGAAAATAACAGATCGCAATATTCTGGCCGGCTACAAATATATGTATCAACCTGCATTTAACTAACTAACTAACAATCACGCCGTTTCCCCGCAGGGGTAGGCAGAGAGGACGGAACGCCAAACAACTCGATCTTGACATACACTTCTTGCTTCATTCACATTCGTACATCGTCTCATACATTCTCTTCTATTATTCCGATTTCTGACATGGCCCGACTCAAGTATTTGATTCACTTGATCGTGTCATGTCTTCCTAGGGCGTCCCCGGCTTCTTCTTGCATTCAAATTGGCGTCATATATTCTTCTTACACTCCTTCCTTAGTTCATTCGCTCTACATGCCCAAACCATCTAAGCGTCCCTTTCTTAATCTTACTCATTACTACATTGTTTTACCATACATTCGTCTCAGAGATATATTTAATTTTAGAAAAATTAAAATTTGAGAATGGGAGGGTGCATAGAAAATAGATACAGAGGGAGATACGGCATGAAAGGGTGCGATAGTCGCCGAACTACGACCAAACTGCAACTACTATCAAACTGGCGGAGCCAATGAAAGTAGTGAGTTTGATGTGTAAGGAGCAACAAAAGCGGGGTTCGGCTGTGTGTTGATGCAGTGTGTAGGATAATGAGTGAACGATGTCGGCAACACTTGTTTCGTACCATTGACGTCAGAATTAATAGACTTGCTCTAAGTACGATTTTGACCGCTCAAATGATACCCATTTTGACACCAGCTTTGGTTCACTGCCGTCCACGTTTATTTCGCGTGATTTTTAATACGGTATGCAAAGTCCAAAACATTTAAAACAAGGATCAAACTAAATACTATTACGAAATATTCTTTTATTCTAAACAAGCCGAACCTTTTTACTTAGTTGCTATTTTACTTACATTGGCAGTACGCCTAGCTCGCCCCTCGCCTCTCTTATTTTAATTTCTCCCCCTTGTGTGTTAGGGCATCTCTATGCATTATTTGATCTGTGTTTCATACTAATAATAGTTCATGGCCCATCTCCCCTGTTTCTATTATCTATGGGAAGGTGTTTCTAGCGATTCAAAAAAAAACGAAAATATATAGAAATACTACCTGCGTATCTGTTTAATCTTACAGTTTGAAGGGCATTATATAAAAGTTCGTATGCAATGTGACTAAAATAAACAAAATAAGTTCTGGCAGCAAAAATATATTATTTTTTACCTGTGTTATCTATATCAATCAAGTTATCTATGAAATCGTCTATGCACCTAACTATGCTCATTAAAAGTTTGTTTTGACTACGTCTTGCGAAAACACAGACTAAAGAGAACACAAATAATGAATGGTTTGATAAAATATTTGCTTGCCATTGAAATCTAATTGTACACCAAAATAACTTTTACCTGACGTATTAAATTAAGCAATTTGATAATACTACCTACCGGTTTACTTTTAACCTTTGTCTTTATTTTAGTAGACAAAAATAGAATTTAATCAATATTGAATTATTACGATACAAAACTTGCTCCAGTTCACGTACCGACTCCGTGGCGCAACGGTAGCGCGTCTGACTCCAGATCAGAAGGTTGCGTGTTCAAATCACGTCGGGGTCAACCGGTTAAAAAATATTTTTGTGTTATTTTGATGTACCTTGTTTTATTTGAATGTTACTTATTTATAGCAACTGTTAAGATACGTGGTTTCTAACAAGAATGTAATAATATTATTTTTATTTTTATTTTAAACATTTTTAATGCCTGTAAATTAATTTTATAAATAAATGTATTCATCCCAAAACCGAAAACTTAAACAAGTTATTTCAGTAGTTCGAAATGAAATTATTTATATAAATATAACTGAAGAAATAATATGAAATGATTTTTAACATTTTATATACGTTGCGCCATATGTTTTTGCACTTTTGATATCGCTCCTGCTGGGAAACCGGATGGGGGAAAGGTACATAGTAAGGGGCACCCTTGCACACGTCAAGCTCGGTTCTTGGAATTTTTTCGCCATGAATCGCTTTACAAGAGATCATTTGACATCCCGCGCGCTTTGCGTTAAAGAGTTTTTCAAAATCTTGGTTACAGATTCCATGAATGGCAGCAGCGCGATGGTGGTTATATACTCGTAGACGAAATTATTTTCAAGAAACACGTTTTCTGTTTGTCTACTTTTATTTAAATAAACATCTATTTTCAGACGATTTGTAGACTTCTTTTTATTAGGTTTTCAAAAATTGCAAAAACGTATGGCACACCCTATAGGCGTTGGTATACATGATGGTCACTGATCAGTTTCAGTATTGCGATATTGATTCTTAAGTTCGTTGGTCCATACAAATTGGAAATATATTATTTGTAACGAGGAACGCTGAAAATGCATGTGTAAATATATCTATCCATTTGCTTGTTTCCATTATTGACTATATTTACCCAATAACAAAATGTTTATAATTATCATTTGCGCTACAACTCGAAGCCAAAGTTGTTTCCCTTATGTTCCTTATGTTGGAGGATCCAGTGTTTGTCTACACACCGTTCGGTCACCAATTTCTAATAATTTTTTTAATGACTCCAATGATCCCTTTTATGATCCCCTTCTCAACATTTATCAATTCTCTTTCGCAACTTTTTTTTTAGTTATTTGTATTTTCGACTTCAATTTTGCATCTCTTTCTCATAATGCTGTCATGCTTTGCTTCATCTTACAAACCTTATCAAACGCTTTGCAGACAGCCACTGTAAATCGAGTCAACTTGACGCTTCTTCGCTATTGAATTGCAAATTACATTTTAATCAGAATAATATTAGAAAATGTTCAAAGCCGGTGATAAAAGCATGCTGTTCAAGACATCTGTTGTATTTAATTGTGCCAATTATTCTATCTAGAATCAGCTTTTCAAAAAGTTTGGAATTGTTGACAATATGTCTATATATAATAGGTCTATGATTTGCTACGATTTTATCCCCCTCTTTAAATATCTGGGCTAAATAATTATGTTTCCATGGATGAAAGGTTGATTATTAAAAAGAAATTATCGTATAACATTTAATTGCATGTGAAGTGCAAGTAATTTTTAAAAAGCCGTTTGTTACAATTTACGTTATAACAGCGACTACTTCCTTCCGTAACTTTGGTTCAGTGTCAGTTTCTTTTGTCGGCAAACTACAGGATAGTCTTGTGAATTAATTTGCCAGGTGTTAAAGCTTCCGGCTGGTTAGACTTGAGTTTACTGAGGTGAGTTTAATTATTCCAACTGACTGCGTTTCGCTATGCTTCAAAAGGAAACTCATTTTGCAAATAAACAAAAAAAAATAAAAAATAAAACCGATTGATTAACTATGCTTATTTTATCTTGTTTAACTGTCGATATGTAATCCTAATAAAATAGGTAAATATTTCAGTAAAATGAAACGGTTTTATTCACTTATCCGAATGTTAATTTTAAGGGTTTAAGAGGAACGGTTGCGCTGCCTGTTTCATACATAACGTAATTCAAACTGAATGACATATTTTTTTTTAATTAAAGGTTTAGTAAATATCTAGCACGGATGAGAAGTATTTTATTTATTTGTGTTTTACATATTTATTGTACTTTTTCTTGAAAAAAAATATCATTAGGCTTAGGTGAGTATTCTTTCATCAAATCTAAAATTAAGTTTTGTATGAACAGGCCGCGCAGCCGTTCCTCTTAAAGTCGAACGTTATCTACAAAAGGCAACTTTACAGGAGATTCAAAATTTACCCTTGTGTTTTATTTTTTATTTTTTATATGAATACCGCACAAGACTCCCAACTGCTCCCAACCGTCTGGAGCCAGTGAGACTATGGCATCCCCAATAGGGGAATGTTGTGATGCTGAAGGTATCGGAGAAGGAAAGGACAAGAGGAAGGTGGGGAAATACCTGGCTATCCAGATCTGGTCACCAAACACGGCTAAAAGCCATTTCAAGCAACGTTTCAATTCTGAATGGTGGTCTTTCACCAGGGCGATACTGAGAGTATCTTCCACTCTGTAACGTTCGCAAATACACTAGACATTATTTTTAAATGAATTAATTGTGAAACAGCAAATATTAATTAAATAAAATTTAATTGCGCTCGCCGGGATTTGAACCCGCGACCTTAATAAATAACTCGTATATTGAGGAAACCCAAGGGTAAATAAACTGTTGAGACTTTTGTGAAGTTGTATTTTTGTAGAAAACATTGTTTAACTTTAAGATGTCGTTTGTTGAAATCATTAATATATTATATTATGAATAATTCGCTATGACGTAAAGCCCCTGTTCGACACTGATTCAAATTTACTTAAGATTTTGACAGTGCTTTGAATATTCCGCTGAGGAGTATGTTAATGGTTAAGTCAAAAATACATTTATATGTATACATATATATAAAGTATACATATATATATATTTTTTAATATATTTTCATATGAAGCGGTAACTTGGTGATGTGACATTAAATTTTTACGGTAAATTTTTAATTAATGATAAAGATAAAGAAGACAGTTTAGGCCACTCGGGCATTTATTCACTTCGATGCAATGATTGCCCGGCGTTCTATGTAGGCAAAACGTCGCGTAATGTTAATATCCGGGTAAAAAAACACTTAAAAATGTAAATAATAATGGTTTCTCCGAATTTGCCAACCATCTCTTAGAAACAGACCACACATTCAATAAAAATATATGCACTTGTTTACTGCATAAAAATGGAATAGGCATTCGACTAGATAACTTGGAAGCGTTAGAAATAAGAAAAGCCAAAAACACTAATACTAGACTCATAAATAATCAAATAAATTTAAATATAAGTTCAAATCTTAAATTATTCCCAATAAACAAAGTACACACCGGCTGATCTCCCACCCTTGGCTCTCCACTCGCATGTTTTTATCAATCTATAACACATGTGTATCTTAGTTCATAGTTTAGTTGTATACTGCCCTGAAGAAGCTACGGTAGTAGCGAAACCCGGTCGGCAAAAGTATAAAATAAAAGAAATATAAACAAACATATATGTTTAGAAAATAAAGGTGTTTGTAGAACATGGTAAAGACCTGGTTTAAAAATAAATTTTTGTGTATTAGAACATTTTTTCCCCTCAATAAAATTGACGATAATGACAATAATATAATCGCATGACAAATTTAATAAATCACGAAATTAATTCAAATTTATCCGTTCTAAATATATTGTACTCGTATTCACCGCCCGCTATTTATACATGCATGTTTTTTGCTCAGAAATGGCGGAGATCTCAAATCAACAATAATACCATTATTAACAACACAGCAAAAATATATTATTTTCATTCCTGACACTAGGTGTTCATATTTTAAATTAGTATTTAAATAAAAGATTTAAAGATTTATGAGATTATTATTTCATGCTCATGCTTCCTATGTAGTTTCTTGACAGTTTTCTTAACCCTTTCTCACCCAATTTAATTTCTTTAAAAATAAAAAATAAATTACGTTGGATTGTGTGTAGTGGAATTATTAGCAAATTTTAGGTATATTTAATTTTTTTGTTTTACTTATTGTTTAGGAAATATTCAATGTCATTTTAAAATGACTGTGGCTCTGACTAGTAAATAATTAATTAGTATGTAGACAAATGAAACATTTTTGTTACCTTATAAACTATTTTTATTTACATATTCATTGAGAAACTTTGGGACGATAAAAACATATACAATATATACTTTTTGCTTAGAATTTGCTCGAAATATGTAAGAATGTACATTATTCTTTAAATAACAATAATAAAACAAATGAAATAAGAATAAATACATTGTGTGTTTTACGGTAGTAGAGAAGTCGAATCACAGAATACCAAAAGGAGCGAACATCGGTTTTTGTTTATGATATAAAGTGTGTACGCGGCGCATCCAACCCAACGAAAAAAAATAGTGTTTGTAGGGAAAGATCACTAAATCATTTAAAAAAACCGAAAATGAAAAGGTTAGTACTTACTTTGTAAATAATTCTCAAAGTTTGTGTAATTTTAAAATTACTCTGGGTGAGAAAGGGTTAATACAACACAACAATATTTTAATTCTTTCGCCTAAATCAAAACCATTTATATACTGTATTTGAATGCCAAACTGTTAAATTATATTTTTTGATTACGCCAACGTGCACCAAAAATCCATTTTTGACCTCCATATTTTGTTAATTTTATTTTTCGTATTACATAATTAAACATAGATAATTCAAAAAAATATTAGGTAGACCAAATATTCAAGTAATCTTGTAAAATAACTGCGTTTGAGTCTCCATCCATAAAATATTAAATAACAAATAGACAAATTAAATAACAATTCCTGGAACTATTCAGTCAATCCTCATTATAATGAAGTGTCTGTTAATCCGTCACTCTTTCCAAATTAAAAGTTCAACGTACTAAAAGCTTCTTGGCAGAGAAAAAAACAATCCGTCCAACGGTATGCAGGATTTTGTTCTTTATACGAACGAATTTCTATTTGAAACCGATAATAATCGCTTGTATACTAATACCTTTGGATGAATGTTAATACAACTTATTAACGGAAAAGGTATTCAGTTATTATTCTGCTTGTCAGTTTGAAGGAAGGAACGAATACTAAATATTTAAGCAATACGTCTAATTCCCGACGATGTTTAACGTAAGACATGGTCGTGGTCGTTGGTCAGAGCCGCCGGATTTCAAAGCGTTACAAATTAACCTTCTTTTACATGTACGTCCAGCAGGCGATTTCCTCAGGACCATTGTCACAGGCAGGGGCGTGCCGTCGATTTAGGCACATAATCACTGTACTGGGGGTACTACAGCTATTATTCAATAAGCTTCATCAAATTGAACAATGTTTGTGTTCATGATGCACAAATTGGGCCCAAAGGACTGTTGTGTAAATGTGTCTAGTACAAAAATGTTCTTTTCTCTAGTTTCCCTGTGGCACACCTGTGCTGAACAAAGTGACTCCCGATGCCGTCGACTGGCTGGATAACATCACCATCCCACTATGACCTTCACCAATTATTAATAATAATACGTGCAAATGTAAAGAGTAAATTTAACAAAGGGACGCTTAGATGGTTTGTGCATGAAGAACAAATGAACGGATAAAGGAGTCTAAGAAAAATATATGATGCGAAAGTGAATGGAAGAAGAAGCTGGGGACACCTGTGGAACATGTGTAACAATCAAGTGAATCAAATACTTGAGTTGGGACATGTCAGAATAACAGAAGATAATGTATGAATATGAATAAAGCAAGAAGCTTATTGCAAGATTGAGTTGTTTGGCGGTCCGTCCTCTCTGCCTATCCCTGCGGAGAAGTGGATGGTTACTTAGTTAGTAAGTTATAATAAAAATTGTATGATTTGTATAGCGCCATTTTTCTGAAAAATCACCTCAAGAGCCCTGTACAAATATTGCTTGCTATGGTTTATCTTATTATGTACAAACGGAGAGATAAACTGAGACTACCTGGCAGGTCACTCCAGATTAACACGTTATATTATAAAGTTTTAC
>JAHDVE020011580.1:0-31526 GCA_022606495.2 Halesus radiatus | reverse complement strand
TGTTTTACTTGTTAGCAACTTTACCATGGCGTTTTGAATCAGCTGTAAATATTTTATGTTGGTCTTCTGCTGACTGATTCTGAGACAAATAAATTAGTTTCATAGTTTTTATAGGCACATAAAATTTTACTCTATACAGTCTTCCCACAATGGCTCGAAGGTGCTTAGAGAAGTTGGAAATTTGTACATCATATGTACAATGCACCGTAACACCTAGATACACATACTGGTTGACTAATTTAATACTTGTGCACTCACAGAGCTGTTTGGTATTATTGTGAATGCAATCAAATGAATGGGATACTATTAAAGGTGCCACGCTGTACCTTGCATGCGGGGATCTTATATGCATCAATATCGTTTTTTTAGAATTGATTATTAAACCAGAGTCATCTGACCATGTGTTCAAAAATGAAATCTCTTTACCAATAAATTAAATACGGAAGAAATTAATTGTCGGTACTTGTAGCCGTCTGATGATATGCTGGAATTGCTATTCAGAAGTTACTTTAAATAGCTGTCGCGATGTTTAATTGCCATATATGTATAGTCTCCCTCTTCCCATCCCCTTCATTCAACCTCACATTATATCCCAATTTGAGAAAGCCTTAGTCCTACTGGATCCGTGCAGTTCGGACCCTTATGCGGCAGCATTTCCAGCAGGTTGAAAAATATATCTCAATTTTTTGATAAAATATTTACTAACATTATTTATTACTGTTACCTTCCTTATAGGAATATATATATATATATTTTAATTTCAATTAACAAATCATATCCCAATTTAAAATTACACAGAGCGTACCTTTGTGTCATAGAGCAATGCACGCCATGAATAAAGAATACAAGGCCATTTTCAAATACCCAATTTACAATTCATTTCCAAACATGAAAATTACACATACCGTACTTTTGTATTATAGAGCAATGCACGCCATACATAAAGAAAATCCTTAGAATTTTGAACTAGTAACCAAGGTAACTTGTACGTTCATTTATGGCTAGTTTTATAACCATCCGTTCATAACGTTTGGTACCTTTTTTAACTAATATTTGGTGTACCGTCCGATTTTGACGTTTTATAAAAGTTCGTCAGATTACTAGTCGTTTGACAGCTGTCAGTTGTTAGCCGACAATCATTTATCATGTTAAAGACAATATATAATTTGCAATTGTGAAATGGTGAACGCGAGGACAAAAAAAAATGGCAATTATTCTAGATAAAAAAACGGATGGATAACGGTCCGTTAAAGAAATTGTTCGTTACGTAACAGAAATTTGGGAGTTTGTTTGTTTGAGAGAATATTAAAACGTAATAGCCATTTTAAAATATTTAATGCACTATTCATACCCGAATTTCGAAAACTACACACCGCCTACTTTGTGGCGTCATAAGTAATAAATTGATAAAAATTATTTCATTTACACCACTGTTTTTAATATATACATTTCTGCATGTTTCAGAAGCAAAGGATAAACCGTATACTAAAAGAGAACAGATTACAAACGTCAACAAAAATTAACAATAAGTTAAAAATGTTAAATAAAAATACATGTATATTATTATGTTTTAAAAGAACCCATTTTTATTATTAATCTAATAAAATGAAGAAAAAAGCAAGGCAAAAAAAAAAATCAAAATGATAATCGTTATTGTGTAGATATTTATATATTAAAAACGCTATTATTATTTATGTGATGCAAAGCAATTCTTATTAATATTTACATAAAAATCAAAGTAAGTTTGTTTGTCCTAGATCTTCTCGAAAATCACTGGACCGGTTTCGATGAAAATAGCACAGTTTGTTTTTATTAGTGCCGGGAAGGTTTAGAAAGTAGTTTGGATGAAATCCAATATGTAAAACTGTTGCTATAACGTTTTAAAATTAGTATGAAAAACATTGAATTCAACATGTTTTATTTAGGTTAGCCCATAGATATAGCACTCTGGTTAGCCACAAATTGTATATTAAAAAGGAGAAGGTTTTTTTTGGCTAGAATATTTTCGAAATGGAAAACACGAGTAGGTACCTACTTAAGAACTTTACGATTTAGACATATTTTGAAAAAATAAACGTTTGGAATGAAATAAAATATTCAAATGAATGTTTCTTTAGTTACTTTCGCTGTAAAATCAATTATTGTACCTGAGCAATGTCGGGTACACATCAGATAGTTTTTTAATAAAAAATATTTTGATTTGATTTATTAAGAGAAGTTTTCATAAATATATATGCTCTAAATCGCATTAGCGAAAAATGCGAGATGACTGATGTGTTTTAAATTATACACAAAGGAAAACAATAGTAATTATAGACATGTCTACTTAATTTCCCTCACTACCAATTCAAAACTGACCTGATGCATCAATTAGGCTGAGGCTGGGTCCAGATTCTAGATCAATCTTGTTCCCCTTATGTATTAAATAACTGTTATTTAGTGTTGGATTCCTTTATCAAATGAGGTCCACTTTTTTGTTCACCTTTTTCATTCAGGACTGTCTCGAGTTTTGTGGTGATTTAAAAAAAAAATTATGCATATTTGGGGTTTTGAACGCGATCCTTCTGTTAGCCATTCCCAAAATAGTTTTTTGTTTGTTTGTTTTCTCACCTAATTCAACACCTGGCAGGTTTAATGAGGAACATACGAGGAATTCTTCCACATTGACACCTATCCATTAAGAATTTTAAATTACCACAGAGTCTTCTAGAATAAATGCTGTTGATCCATGTGAGATTGTCAAGTATAACACAATTTGTTAGGATATTTATTAAAAAAATAGAGGACGGTGAGCTCTGATATCGTACAAGTTGCACAGTAAATTTTTTTGACCGAATTGTTCAACGTACATATTTTCAGCTGCTATAATGATTGATCGTTGCTATCATAATGTAGTAATGGATTTTTTAAATGTCTTTTTGAATTTGAAAAAACAAACTTTAGCTTTTTTGGATGTTTATTTTTTAAAGCTGTTGTTTAAACCCCTCCTGGCGGGTGGTGTCAACTGATTTGACATGTATCTAATTATTTAAATATACTGAAAACACAGTTATTATTTTGGGTGTTCCCCTGCAATACATTTATGCATTGGATTAAATAATTAAAATACATAAGTATTTATCAAACGCAAAAGAAAAAAAATGTTTTCTTGATATATCAGGAAAAAAAAGGTAATATATATGTATTGCTGCGTACGCTGATAACTTGCCGAGTGGTCCAGTAGTGAGGGAGAAGGGCACGGAGTTTCGCTCACCGTGCCACCACGTGCGGTCGTCAGTACTAGCCGGCGGTTTGCCGGTTGTAATGAACGTAGCATGCGTTTTATGCGTAGCCGATGTTTCTTTTCCTCATTTTCAGAACGTATACACAATATTTTACTTATGTACTTTTAGTATGACGATTTACATAAATAATGCATGTAAATTATTAACTTTTATCGAACACAGTACTGAGTACACAGCACTGGAGCTCGAGGGATTTTCTAGTACCGTAAGGGAAAGGTTAAATATATTAGGGATTTTATAGCACCGTAAGGGAAGGTTTAAACATATTAAGGATTTTCTAGCACCCCATGGAAAGGATTAAACATATTAGTGATTTTCTAGGATTAAATATTTTGGGAATTTTCTAGCACCAAGGGAAGGGTTAAATGTATTAGGGATTTTCTAGCACCGTGAAGGAAGGGTTAAACATATTAAGGATTTTCAAGCACCGTAAGCAAAGTGTTAAGCATATTTAGGATTTCTAGCACCGTAAGGGAAGGATTAAGCATATTAAGGATTTTCTAGCACCGTAAGGGAAGGGTTAAACATATTAAGGATTTTCTAGCACCCTAAGGGAAGTGTTAAGCATATTAAGGATTTTCTAGCACCGTAAGGGAAGTGTTAAGCATATTGAGGATTTTCTAGCACCGTAAGAGAAGGGTTAAACATATTAAGGGTTTTATAGCACCGTAAGGGAGTGTTAAGCATATTAAGGATTTTCCCCCTTGTACCCCTTTTCTTCTCGCCATTTAAAATAAATAAATTATGCCTTTATTTTAAATGACGAGATGCTAGTACCGCAAAAGAGCCCCAATTGCTCCCAACCATCTGAAGCCAGACTATAGCATCTTCAATTGGGGTATGTTGTGAGACTGAAGGTAGTGAGAGGTGAAAGGAGATGAGAGGAGGAAGTTGAGGAAGTACCTGGATATTCAGATCTAGTAACTAAACATGGAAAAAACCATTTCAATCAACGTTTTGTTTTTGAATGGTGATCTTTGAAAATATCTACTATTCGGGAACGTGCCGCAAATGTAATATATATAATTTTAAATTAAAAAAACTGTGAAGTAATTAAAAATTGTTATTCAAATACAATTTACTTTCGCACTTCGGGATTTGAACCCACTATCTTCGGATTCATAGGAGTGGATCGTAACCACTCAACCACGGAGGCTATACGGGTATACTCTTAATTGGTGCGGGGGTAAATCACCTAATTCATGATTTGAGCTATTTTTGAAAACAGTCAGTATTTTAATAGTAATTTTTGAACACCTGATGACTGCTAGCCGCTCGCTTGCCAGACGCGTTACATACGCGGGCATTAACCGCCGCGGGACCAAAGAGAAAAAAAAAAACAAATTAAATAGCGCGCTGGTCTGTGTTTTGCGTTGGTCATATTTCGGGGGAAGTGCGATATTTGGTAGGATCAAATGCCAACATTTACAAGGTTCAATATTTAGAAAAGATAGTACATTTACATCGGTTGTTTTGAGAATCAGAACGTCACGCTTTCATCGGTTAATACTTTAACTGTATAATATTATCTACCTGTACGTTAAATTAATAACATGTATATTTTAACGCGGCATCACACTCGTTGGTCAATCGCAAATACATATAGTTTTGTATTACAGATCGATGATCTGTTGAATGAATTTATTAGCCATAAGTTTTAATAATAGATTTCTGTAGTTAGTGATAAGATACGTGTATTTGCCCTTGAAGTATTTTTTCACAAAAATGGTGCTATGCAAATCATCTAAATATTATTATTATTATTATTATCCGAAGTCCGCCCATGTTGTTTTTTAACGTTTGTTAAAATCTCATTAACGTTTGATAGACATAGCACTTTTCCATTTAATTAAATAAATAACTAACCATCACACCGTTTCACCGCAGGGGTAGGGAGAGAGGACGAACAGCCGAGCAATTTGATCTTGGCAAACATTCCTTGCTTCATTCACATTCATACATGGTCTCACATTTATGAGCCTTCATTGATATGGCCCGACCATATCTTCCTCGGGCGTCTCCGAATTCTTTTACAATTCACATTCGCGTCATATATTCTCCTCACACTCTTTTCCTCGTTCGTCCGCTCTACATGCCCAACCATTTAAGCGTCCCTTTGTTAATCTTAATCACTACGCTTACATCAGCCATGCATTGTTTGGATGTCTCAACATTTTTAAACGGTCATACACGATTTTACCACACATACGCCCCGGAGATCTCATTTCTACAGCATTTAGTCGATTCCCTTTCCATTTACATGTTGTAAAAATCAAATGTTATCCACATACAAACAATTATTTTGTTATATTTTTTATAAAGAAAAAATTGTACCAGGATTATGAATAACATGACAATATTTGAAAATCTGCTACTACCATCATTAAAAGCGGGAAATTTTGCATGTATAATGATGGGGGACTTAGCTAGCAGAGGATTGAACTCGCGACTCGACTAGGTGGGAAACCGACGCACTGATCTACTCGGATGCTAATCGGTTAATTTCAAACAGTTTTTAATCGTTTCCTAACCTATAAGCTTTAGCTTTTGTATGGAAGAAGAGCATGCCTCAAGGATATTAGAATATATGTAATATTTTAATTTTAATTTGTCATGTTAGTTAGTAAAACGTAGATTTTACAATATGAGTATCCCAAAAGTGCATAAAGCACTTACCTATATTGTTTTTTAGTCGCAGTTGCCCACTGATTTTGAAAAAGTTTTGTCTCACATTTAAATAGAATCCAACTAATTTGACAAAAAAAAAATTAGAAGATTGACTAAATGAATGATCCCATGAGATTCAGACTGCACCCCGCGAATGCATCAATAGTCTGCTGCACTTGTGTGAGTGCACGTGTGTGTGGGTGAAACTAGACGGTGAGGGTGTGTGAGTATTTTTTGGAGATTGTGTTGCGATTTTTATTTTTCTCTGTGTTGGTGCGCGGGAGGACGTAAGTGACGCATAGTGGTGCGCGTGAGTTTTATTTGTAGGATTTTATAAATGTGTAGGCGGTGTTCTAACTATGACCGTTCGGGGAAAAATCTACGTTTTTTTTTACGTTTTCAACATTTACAACGATAACTTTGTTATTTACCTACATCTTCATGTGAAATTGGATATTTTCTGGTACATTAAGCACTCGTTGAAGGAATAGGTACAACTTATGCTTATTACCAAAAAGATTTTCAAGTCATTAATAGCGTTCTAAACATTTCGCGTTTGCGATAAGTCGTTTATTACGCGATATTCTCATATTTTAATATAACACTATAAATTGTATGAAAGTAACATTATAAATTCCAGATATTTCTTTGTCTATGGTTTTGATAAGCTTGAATAGCCGTACAAATAAACGCAGCTAACTTCGTGTCAAAACTGTCTGGAACTGTCATTCTATTTCTATTTAAAAACAAAAAAAATTCATACATATTTTTTTTTAACATAAAAAAGTATTCGATTTTCCAATTTTTGTTTTAAAATACCTAAAAAGAAACATATTACCATTTCTGTTACAAAATAAAACGTTTTTTTTTTTACAAAATATCGAAAAATTCACAGAAAAATAACACGAAATTTTTCAGATCCCTAGTGATTAACAATATAATAATGAATAATAAAGCAATGTTTGGGCTTGTAAAGCTTATGGATGGAGAAGGAAGTCACAAAAAATGTATGACGTTCAACTGAATGGAATAATAAGTCAGAGATGCCCCAGGAAGACGTGATAATAATTACTTAATCAAATACTTGGATGAAGAGTCACCGTAGTAGAAGAGTATGCTAGTATTTAATGATTTGCGTATGCAAATGAAACAAAAAAAATGCGTTAATACGAAGTTATGCTGCGTTTCAACCACTTCTCCTACTTTGGCTGGGATATAATGGTAAGCTAGAGATATTAATTGTTTTTGTGTTTAATCGTATAACTCCATTTAATTTTTTTTAAATGCTGAAACAGCTGTCACAATAATAACAACTAAAAATACTTGCAGAACTTAATAATAACATTATTCAATTTGATTTACATTAAATTTTTTAAAAAAGTAAGCTTGAGAGTTTTTATTATGAAATTAATAAATTGTTCACACACCCATCTCTTAGCGTTCAAGGCAGTTCTCAACCAATAAAAAGGGTAAGGAAATCAGCTGCAACCTTATTATACTTCGGGCGTTTGGATCGATATTCAAATATTGTTTCTTGCTTGCTTACAATTGTCTAGGTTATGCGTTTGGACGTCAGGACGGGAGTCAGGATGGAGCTAATCAAATATTGTTTCTTGCTTGCTTACAATTGTCTAGGTTATGCGTTTGGACGTCAGGACGGGAGTCAGGATGGAGCTAATCAAATATTGTTTCTTGCTTGCTTACAATTGTCTAGGTTATGTGTTTGGACGTCAGGACGGGAGTCAGGATGGAGCTAATCAAATATTGTTTCTTGCTTGCTTACAATTGTCTAGGTTATGTTTGACGTCAGGACGGGAGTCAGGATGTATTAATCAAATATTGTTTCTGCTTGCTTAAGCAACTGTCTATAGGCAGTGTTTGGACGTCAGGACGGGAGTCAGATGGAGCTAATCAAATATTGCTTGCTTGCTTACAATTGTCTAGGTTATGTGCTTGGACGTCAGGACGGGAGTCAGGATGGAGCTAATCAAATATTGTTTCGTGCTTGCTTACAATTGTCTAGGTTATGCGTTTGGACGTCAGGACGGGAGTCAGGATGGAGCTAATCAAATATTGTTTCTTGCTTGCTTACAATTGTCTAGGTTATGCGTTTGGACGTCAGGACGGGAGTCAGGATGGAGCTAATCAAATATTGTTTCTTGCTTGCTTACAATTGTCTAGGTTATGTGTTTGGACGTCAGGACGGGAGTCAGGATGGAGCTAATCAAATTTGACAGTCAAAATCGAAGCATATTGACTGGCTAAACCCGTTTCTTTTTTAATCATGTCAATTTGTGCTTCACCTAGAATCGACTTTTGATTCACAAAAATAAACCATTACGCTATTAGTGTCTGTAAAATATACATTTTTGCCAACATATCAATAAAAACTTGTAATTGTATATTATCCGTCTCTACATAATGTAAATAATATGTTCATTTTAACGAAGCATTACGCTAATAGGGGAAATGCATTGTACACTGGCTCAAATGTCCATAAAGAATTCAGTTCAAGCTTTGCTGGATGGCATTTAAGTCACTTAACGGAGTGGCTCCGACTTACTTATCATAACTGTGTATTCCTAAAAATACCAATTCACGGCAGTCCACCCTTAGGTCAGCAGCGTCATTAGCTATCGGAAGGTTGAAGGAACCAAAGCGTACACCTAATACCATCTTCGGTGATCGTGCTTTCGGAGTATCAGGACCTAAAGCCTGGAATAAACTGCCACATGACTTAAGAATTATCAAAGATTCCACAGAATTCAGAACTAAACTAAAAACTCATATTTTCAGACAATCATATCCATAAATTGAAGAAGTTCACCCGTAAATTGCTTAGCCGGTTAGTGCTTACCTAAAGTCACTTATAGAAAAAGTTTAAAAAATTCACGCATTGTTGCGCAAATGCGTCCACAGCCCGCAACACTGTAAATAACTAAAAGTGTAAAAAATATATTAAAATATTTAATGTCTATTAAAAACTTGTTAGGCTTTTTAGGGTCATTTTATAAATATGTTCCGTCCTAAAAATTATAAATATTTCAAATAAATACCAACTCTTCTTGTGCCACCAATCTTCTAATAAATATAATCAATAGAAAGGGAGGATAAAATAGCAACTGTAAAAATATCACCACTGTACTTAAAAATTCTAATAGAACTGTGTTCATCTGAAGCGACCTGCCAGGTAAGTATGTTTTTCTGTATCTGTTTGTACATAATTCGATAAACAATAGGAAGTAATGTTTGTATAGCGCCCTTGAGGTGATTTTTCACAAACACGGCGATATACAGGTCATTCAATTATTATTATCATTATTATTTTGTATTATTGATCGGTGAACTGGTGGATGCAATCTGTTACCTATAAGTTATGAGTTGTGATAAGATATTTTCTACTTTATAATAAATAAAATGAAAAAATATCTACCAGCGCTCATGAGGTGATTTTTCACAAAAACGGCGCTTTGCGAATTATCAAAATATTATTTATTTATTTTTAAATGAGGAAGTTTACGAAAGCGTATATCAATACAACACATCCTCTATAGTTACTTCATCATTGGTTCCTTTATTAGTGTGTGTATAATTTTTCCGTGTGCATTTTTCCGAGTGTAGGATTTTTAAGTGTTTGCTTGTGTTCGTGTGGATGTAGTCGTAGGATGAAGTGTGTGCATTGCACGCAACTTGTTTTTGGCAGTGCATTGGCCTAGCTCACTAGTGCATAGGGGGGTGGAAGTGGCGAGGGGGGCAAAAGGCGGAGCATTAAAAATATTTTAATGTATGTATATTTTAATGAAAATCAATACAGCGGCCCAGACAAATTTATAATGGCGGACTGAAAAATAATACGCTCATCCGGGTCGAGGGGAAATTATAACGTCGGTACCATATTTAATCACAATAAATGTTTATTATTGCAAAAACGTAATTAAATGCAATTTACAGACAATTTTTATAGTATAAGAAATTATTATAAAGAATAATGTGTATGTTCTATAAATTATCGTGAATACCTCACTATTAGAACCTGTGGTGAGATGTTCACGTATTTAGGACATAGTAATTATTGTGAAACTTTGTATAATTATGTATAAGAATAATAAAATAAATATGTTGTAAAAAAGACAAAAACGTTTATAAAATATTTATATTTCATGTTAATGTTGTTATGTTTGATTTGGTGAAATTCAGTCATGGAAAAAAAGTGTTCCTTTTGTTTTTATCCAGATCGAGATATTATGTTTTATTTAATGTGTTGGTGTATTCTATTTTGTTTGTTTTAAAGATTATTATATAGTTTAATTGCGTAGTATTTAAAATATGTTTGTCCTTGGGTGATATATTTTAATGGGATATTAAGGGTGTAGTTTGTTGAAGATCTTGTTAAATAAATTGATTGGGATTTTATGGGATTATGGAGATTAACTTTGAAGAGATGTAGCTAAATTCAGCGTAAAGTTGTCTAATTTTCATAACGTCTAAATGTTTGAAAATTTCAGCAGAATCTGTAAATTAAAAATGTACCTTAAGTTTCTGTATATTTTAAAAACAGTTTGGAATCGAGCAAAATAGATACCAAGTTCTATGGTTCATAAATCTTATAGAAGATTTTTACTAATTCATTTTAAAAATACAAAAATAAATTACGTAATTGTGAAGATTTAAAAATTCGTAATAATGTAGAAAGACTGTTTAATATTTTTATTAGGAAAACATTATTGAAGCTTTTAAATCTCATTGTAATATTTAATCATTGAAGAAGATCATATTAACAACCTCCAATGAAAGATGAATAGATAAAAACAAATAAATAAAAAGATAAGTCTTTGGCAACCAATAATATGCAAAACAATTGAAAATAATTCTTGTCTTGAAATATGAGATCGATAAAACGATCGAATATAATTATGTCTCAGTAGCTCAATTGGTAGAGTGTTGGTCCTAGTAAGACTAGAAGATCTGGATTTAAAAAAAAATTAATGTAAATCAATTTTAATAATGTTATTATTAAGTTCTGCAAGTATTTTTAGTTTTATTGTTCAAACTGTCCAATGAAAAGCTGTCACAATAATAAAAACTAAAAATACTTGCAGAATTTAATAATAACATTAATAAATTTGATTTACATTAAATTAAAAAATAAATAAATTGAGTTCTACGAATTAAACACAAAAACAATTAATATTTGGGTTTAGTCCCAAATTATTTTTAGGTTTATTTTTATATTTTACTAGTAGATTTCAACTAATTTTCGAAATCATTTTTCTGATTAAACAATTGAAAAATATGCGTCGATTGAACAAAAATGAACGTTTTTTTTTGCTGAAGAATTCAATAAGAACAGAAAATCTTTGTGTTTAGAGGAGAGCATAATTAGAAAAAAACTCTGGGATGTTGAGTTCTGACATTATGAAATTTTAACAGATCTTTTTATCGGACAACATTTCTCTCACAACTCTATCACTTTTTTATCACAACGCAATTTTCATCATGACGTTTTTGAATAAACATTTTAAATATTAATTAAAATATAAAACGGGACATCCACACTATTTTTCATTAAGAATGATGAGCCTTGAATGAAAACGGTCAGTACCTAACTACAAGTTTTCAATAAAGTCTTTCCAAAATGTGTCAATGATGCATGTTGGTAAAATGTCAAAAACATCACAGAAACTTTTCTAAAAAAACAATAAAGCTTTTTTTTAAATTTCTTAAAAAAATCATCAAAACTTTTTCCCCGCCATTGATCGAGACCAATGACTGAATTCAGGTTATAAACAAGTCTACGTAGCTGTGAGAGACAGAAAGGTCCGAGCCTCCGCCGGGCCCCTGGGACGGGTGCGAGTGGGACACCGCTCGGTGCATGCCAGATGCATTAGGCGGTACAATGTACGACGACTGGCGAGGCGAAATTCGGGTGCAACAAAAATAAATAATCTCTCTCCAAGGCTATGCGGAGAATATCGCCATAACCTAATTCATAATGCGAGTACCTGCCCACATCATTTTAAGTGTAGAAAGTTCATTCGTAATATCGAAGTAACATGCCAATAGGTATTTTTTATCAAATTTGTACGCTTTTCATCAACATTACTATAAAGAAGTGACTGTACTACTAGGTTTTCTGTAGATTTAAATTTACGGATGTATAATGAAAATTGAATCATTATTTTGAAACTACAACAGTATGCATTTTTTCTTACATTGTAGTTGTATTAACCACTGAAGTTTCCTTTCTTTTACATAATGTTACATTTGCTTCTCGATTTTGTCCGTGATTTACATTACTAGGTAAATATGCACACATACTCATACAGCTAATATTTCATTGAAAACAATAGAGAATTTGATGTTTCATGAAGAACACATCAAGTGGAGTGCTGATACCAACCCTGATGTATGGCAGTGAGGCATGGAACTGGCAGAGAAAGGATGAAAGTAGACTGAGTGCTGTAGAAATGAGATCTCTGAGACGGATGTCTGGTAAAACCATGTGTGAAAAATGTTGAGATTCGTAAAGAATGCAAGGCTGATGTATGCGTAAGGAGCAAGGTTAAGAAAGCGACGCTTAGATGGTTCGGGCATATAGAGTGAATGAACGAAGAAAGGAGTGTAAGGAGAATATATGACGCGAATGTGAATGGAAGAAGTTGCCGGGACGTCCGAGGAAGACGTGGCACGATCAAGTTAATCAAATACTTGAGTCGGGCCATGTCAGAAGTCGGAATAACAGAAGAAAATGTATGAGAAAAAAACACATACTGGTACTTTTTATTGATTACTCAAAAGCTTTTGATACACTCTGCCATAAACAAATAATAAATGTACTTGATGCCATAGGAATCCGTGGTAAACTCCTTTCTTTTTTTAAAAACTATTTATCAAATAGAAAAATGAAGGTTAAGATTTTAAATGAAATGAGTAAAATGTAGATATGTAAAATCAGGTGTACCACAGGGGTCAATTCTAGGTCCTAAATTGTACATTATATATGTTACTGCTATGTCCAAATTATTTAAAAAAGCTCTTAGATTCATTTTCGCAGATGACACTGCACTTGTAGTATCAAATGAAAATCCTTTAATAGCTCTTCAAGATTTACAATTAGACTTTAATGAACTTCTCAAATGGGCGCATGATGTAGGACTAATTATTAATGTTAAGAAAACCAAATGTATGTATATAAGGTCATCGAGTGTGAAAATGTGGAATTTACCAAAACCAATTGCACATCATTTTGAATGCATACATAAAAAAAATTGAAAAAATTGTGACTGCGACACGATCGATTTTACAAACGATTATGCTTATCTGGGATTATTAGTAGATAATAAATTTAAGTGGGACACGCAAGTGGCCAAAATATGTAACCAGCTCCGATCTATATCGAGTAGCTTCTATAAATTAAAATTTGTCTTGCCACATGGCACACTTAAACTTATATATTTTCCATGGTAGAATCCATTCTGAGATATGGAATACGAACTTGGGGTCACACAAGCTTTACGTATATTAAATATGTCCAAAATTTACAAACTGCGATAGTTAAAAAAATTGTCACACCAAAGATATACAGACAAAGAAAAAATTTAAAAATATTATACGGTGCTGAGGGCCTACTTCCGGTAAAAGGTCTCCTATGGTACATCACTATTATAGATAACGCGGGAGAAAGCCAATACAAAAAGCCACTGGTGCATAAACACAGCACTAGATTCACTGAAAGAAGAGGCCTAAAAATTCCAAAAATTTCAAATAAATACGGAGGTCGAACTTTTGAATACATAGTGCCAGTGATTTTCAATAAATTTAATGAAAGTTATAAATTGGAGGAAAGTGAGAGGCTTTGCGTGAAATCGATGAAGTTATGGATTTTAAATGAGCAATCTATGTATCTTTAAATTTTTTCTTTGTATCTTTAAATTTTTTCTTTGTATCTTTAAATTTTTTCTTTGTATCTTTAAATTTTTTCTTTGTATCTTTAAATTTTTATCTATGTATACTTAATGGCTAAGTTAATGTACCTATAATGTTAACGTCAAATGTAAGTACCTATTTTATTTAAGATTAATACATATTACTATTACTATTAGGACTAATTAATATTTGTAGAACCTGCAGACAAGCTGTCATGTGACCGCTTTGCAGGACTACATATTTTGCTTCTTTCTTATTTTACCTTGTATGTATTTATGTTCTTTGGATGAATAAACAATAAAAAAAAAAAAAAAAGACGATGTATGAATGTGAATGAAGCAAGAAGTGTATGCCAAGAACGAGTTGTTTTGCGATCCGTCCTCTCTGTCTACCCCCGCGGTGAAACGGTTTAATGGTTAGTTAGTTAGTTCGAAACACATCAAATTAAGGGGGAGAGGGACCTTGGAGAGGGATTATTTATTAATTCAAAATAATGTTTAATATTATTATGCAATACGATAAACATAATGTTTTGAAGAAGAATTTTATTTTAATTAAACATTTAAAAAATGTACATAGATTTAGCATTTATCAAAATCAAATCAAAAATATAACTTTTTTTCTGACAGTCCTACTTATGCTTTTCTTTTCAAAATATTAAAAATAGGAAAATATTTTTAGAAATGGAATAAAATAAATGTAATCGGTTTTTACCGGTACGTTTTTTTATAAACTTAGCCTAAGTTTAGTTAACTGCATTAAAAGAAAAGAAACATTAAAGATGGGGTTTAGGAAAAAATGATAACACTTTTCTTTTAAATTTCTTCTAGTCATCTTAAAAGTATTTTTGAGGATATTAAAACATACGAGGACGGCAGAAAAACGTGATATTTCTGATTTGATTTTGCTAAATGTCAAGCCTATATAAATCTAAAAAAAATTTTTTTTTTTTTTCCTTAAAAACATTATTTATTTACTTATTTGTAAGAAACACAGCTTTTAATATAGATTTATATTCAAAGGAAGTTTAACAAAAGGTAAGCCAACAAAGTTTCTTATGCTACCAGTGGTTAAGTACAGATGTTTTATTAGAAAAGAAAAAAACAAAATAAGGAGGAAAGGGAGAGAGGAAGAGGACGATAGGATCGGGACAGGAGATGCTCTCGATACATTTTATACTCGTTCATCAATTTATGGTCGTACGTATTACTTCGGTTCGATATTTTGAAAGGGTTTTGTGAAGAATGTCGATATTGTGAAATTGTGGATTATATTGCGCACAAATACGGTAAATTGGGAAATTGCATGCGGGCAAACAAAAAAAAATCGGTTTGTCGGGATGGTTTTGATGGTATGTAATAAAGTGTGTGAATGTGAATATTTATGTTTATTGTATTAGATTGTAAATTATCATTATTTTTAAATAATAAATAATCAATCTCCTACATCCCTCTCCCCCTTAACATGGGAAAAATTCAATAACATTTTATGGTATTTTTACTATCACACCTCTGTCCAAAAATTTGCTCTCGAAACCTAAGATTTAAACTTTTATTTTTATTTAGAGAGACGATTGGATGTTGATTTAATTTTGAACTTTTTATATTTTGACTTTAGACCAAACGACTGCTTTTATTTTAAATTTAATTATATAGCTTATTGACATTTATATCTGCTAATATCAACCACTACAAATATACATGATTTACTGTTGTTCTGAACTTACCGCGGTTTTACACCAAGTTTGCGAGGTGTTTGCAATAAAAAAAATTTTAAGTTTAGAAAAGTATTAATTAGTGTTCTATAAACTCACTTTGACTGTGTAAAGCAAATTAACACTAGAAAGCAAAACCAGTAGCATTTGAAATAATCCAACATGGCAATGAGTTGTGAGGACTTTCAGGCAAAATCTGCAATGGCGTTGCATTTTTATGCTGATTTGCTCCATACCTAACTACCTATGCTGTGGCGTGTCGAGCTAAAAATGATCTCACCTCAAATTCATTTATACATATTCAATACAGCATACGCGAGTCCATTCATCTTTTGTTTGCCGAAATCTCGCGTGTTTTAAAATAAATTACCGAAATAAAATAAGAGGAGAGTTTTACAACAAAAACAAACATACACACCTCTTCAAGTAATCTAAATTTTCCTTGAAACTGAATTATAATATGTTAAGCTATATTAGTTATTATATTCTCCGCGTATTGGAGGACGAATGGTTAGACAAGGAATCGTTTATGTGTAATTAAAAAGTATTGTTTGACATATATAAACTATCTTACTCACACCGCTTGTAAAAAGTACAAAGGAGGTTTCTTATACTCTCTCTCTACATCTCTGTACATAAAAATGAATGTTTGTCTGTCTGTCCTCGATTTTCTCGCAAATTACTCGACCGGTATCGCTGAAAATAGCACAGTTTGTTCTTAAGAGGAACGGCTGCGCTGCCTGTTTCATACATAAATTAATTTAGGATTTGAGGCCAAAATACCCATCCAAACTGAATGATATATTTTTTAAAATTAGGTTTAGTAAATATCTCGTACGGATGAGAAGTATTTTATTTATTTTCGTTTTAAATTATGAAGTATAGGCCATGAAAAAAAAAATCCTAAATTTACAGGCAACTTAGAAAATTATTTGCGGATTTATTATATAAAAAAAAATCATATTTGCTATGTAAATATGATTTTTGATTAAAAAAAACGTTTTTCGGGTCGATATTTTAAATTATATATGGAAAATTTGTGTTCCAATGAAAATTGGTCGCTTTTAATTAAATTTAAGTCCACCATAATGCTTATTTTAATATTTAAAAAAATAATATATATGTCATTGTATTTTCAAACGAGATTAGGAAAACTTTTTTTTAAATCACCGTTAGCCCCCAAATAATTGTTAAAGGTGCCTCTATTACACATTACGTGCCACAGCACGCTATTCATATAACTCGTTTTCATCGAACTGCCAACACCTGTATAGACCTTTTCGACATATTCCAAACCTCTCCATCCTGCATCAAACCAAAAATAATTAGTTCTGTGTGTATCCGATATGTATTTCTGTTAAATTAAGTATCTACTCTTTAATGTTTAACTAAATATTGTACCTACTCTCATTTGACCATATTATGTTATGACATATGTCATGTTTGTAGAAGTCCTACGGTCGTTCAACAAATAAATAGGTAAATATAAATAAAACGTTTCATAACAAGGGTAATATTTTTTTTATATGTGCATATTTCTCTTTCATTATCAGCTTTTTGGGTATGCACGGTAGAGGTTTTAAACGTGTGCTTTGCATATTAATAGCAGTAGCATGCAGTCCATAAAGACGAAAAAGCTGTGTCTATCTTAAAGAAAATGAATCTTAAAAACAAATTAGAAGATGAGAAGAAAATAGGACAGTCTTCTCAACAAAATGATTTTTTCTGATGAATTTGGAAAAGAACTTGTATGCTCATTTATTGGGTTGGCCACAACAATCAGCGGAAGATCGCATTAATTTAGAAACATGGCAATTTCCCAATATTTAATCGACAATTTATGAACGATCATGAAAACTACCCACAGCCCCCCTTTGGTCACAGAGCAATCCAAGCTGTTGGTAAATATTACCAGTGGCGTGCAACACATAATCGCAAAAGTTCTGTACGTGCCCTTCTTCTTGCTATATTAAAAAAAATATATATATATATTTCTGAAGTTTTGTATTTCAAGATCATTTAACTGTAAGAATTTTTTTTACTACTTTGTAAATTTTAAATTTTTAGTTGCATATTTCCTTGAGCTTCTTACTCTTCAACATTGCATTATGGCAATGATAGTCAACATATGCAAAGCTACAACCCACTCTTGGCCAATGAGAAATGCAAATCACTGGTAAACACACAAACATAGTAGTTTGTACTCTATCATAGGTACTAGAAAGAAAAATATCGTTTTTCAACATCTCGGTCACTAATTTAAGATGATTCAACTGAAAAACCAGGGAAAGATCAATGGGACACGTAGTAGAGAAAGACTCCGTGATTTTGAAACTTGTGAATAGTTTCACTGAGATGTTTTGGGTTCCATTCTGTATTGTGATGACTTTCCTGATGATGGATAACCTGTCCAACCTCAGGTAGAAGACGCCACCAGAAGAATAACCAGCTCAATAATCATAACGCTATTCGACGGTCTCCGTGGTCGAGTGGTTACGATCCTTGGATACGAATCCGGTGGTCGCGGGTTAAAATCCCAACATACGCAAGTAAATTTTATTTGATTTTTACAATAAGAAAACACATTGTGGATTGACATGATGAATTAGATGAAAATACATTTTGTTTGAATTTACTTTTATTTGTATATAAATACATATACTAGTTTCGATTCGACTGAATCATCTTCAGGACTTAAAATATACTCATTAAATAATAGGACTGTGCATATTTATATATGTAAAAATGGAGAAAAGAAATATACAATATTGAAAGGGAGACATATACATTATATAGATGGTGGGAAAAGCATGAAAGACAAAGAAGGTAACAGAACGTAAAGGAAGGTGGTGAATTGTTTCACATAAAATAAAATAAAACATTTTCTGCGAGGGTAGGCAGAGAGGACGGACAACCACACAAGTCTATCTTGAAAAAAAAATACCCCTCTGCTTCTTTTACTTATACATTCGATCATCGTATTTTTTTATTTTTCTCCTTTTTTGTCTTTGTTTTTTTTTAAATGCTTACAGAATAATTGTTAAGAATACAAAATAGTACATAGATTTTTTTTTGTATTTTGTAAACTACATATTTGATCTTTTTGTGCTAAGGCGGACTAGAGTTATTTAATTTATTGTCATCTAATAAGGTGCGTCTTTCATGTCTTTTATAGTGCTGATTTTAAGGCTATTTCATTAACTTCTTTCAGCCAGACTTTATATCTTGACTAATATAAACACCTTTCTTTTTTTTTACCAGCATAACTCGACTAAAGGAGTTGATTTACTTGGTCTCTTATCTAGCTCGGAATCTTCTTCTATTAACTTGCGGATCCCATATACATCTTTCAGATCCCCATTTCACGGTACATCCGATCCATATGTCGAAGAGTCCCCTTTCAAATCTTATAAATTATCTCGACATCAGCCTGTCATGATTTTTGCATCTCCACATTTGTAATATGCTCATACCTGGAACCTTAAAAAGAAACTCACTTTTACGTAAAATATTCTTGTCCGTAAAACCTCGTTAGAAAGTTTTCTTTATTTTTGCAAGTACCAACAACCAGTCTAAACGCTAACATGTGAGAATGCCCGCAATGAACTCACAGACTTTTATCGCTATTATTCCCAGCCTGCAATTTTGACAAAACCGGTCCTCACTGCATGGATGCACATGCACACTGCAAACTGCACATGCACACTGCAAGGGACACTACCACCGCTGTAGTCGCATCCTAGGTATTACGTTACTCCTTCGCTCCGTAGTACCCTGGCCCCTGTAATATATACCTACAGTGATAAATGCATTCACTATAATGCTTGACGAGGGGGTCAACAACTTTACTTCTGCAAAGGAGTAAATACAAATGAATGAAAAAATAAAGTCTTGAAAAATCTAACATGACGTAAAAACTTAACAATATAGTAATCATGTCAGTTACAAATAGTCTGTCAAATTTATTGAGAAATCAAAATTGACCTAAAAACTAAAAAATATAGTATCATGTCAGTTACAAACATTCTGTTAAATTTATTGAGAAAACTAACATGACCTAAAAACTAAACAATATAGTATCATGTCAGTTACAAACATTCTGTCAAATTTATTGAGAAAACTAACATGACCTAAAAATTAAACAATATAGTATCAAGTCAGTTACAAACATTCTGTCAGATTTATTGATAAATATTCCCACTCGATATTTATTTTCAAACAAATTCGCTGTTTTTGTACGCATCTCAAAATGAAAAGTTTTTGAAAGTTTATGAAAGATTATTTCAGATTTTGGTTAAAATATTAACGTTTTTTTTATGCAAACATAGGTAAAGTTTTTTAAATCACTTGCCGATGGTTTTTATCTCGTAAACTATAATTATCACTTTGGATGAAAATAAAAAAAAAACACACACACATTTACTTAGGCAAACATAATTTTTATTTAAAATGTTATTTTCACCTTACCTATTTTTCGTTTCAATTAAAAAAATTTATAAAAATTTATCAAACTTTGATCAATATTTTTTAACAGCTAAATATTGTTTTATGGAATTTTTTAACATTATTCAGGAGAAAACTTTGTATGAAAGGAGAAAACTTTGTATGAAAGAGAAAACTTTGTATGAAAGGAGAAAACTTTGTATTCTCTCTTTCTAAAACTGTTTATATTATATCTCAGACTATAAAAGAAAAAGTGATTGAACGAGTTTTATGAGGAGATTTAATTTGGTCACGGATATGTCACCAAGTGACTCTACTGCTATCGATATTCCGTGGTAAATACGCTACTATCTGACTTAAGTTGTTAGTTTGATTAAAATTCATTAATTTGTGGTCGTTCTGAAGAATTTTCAATCTAGGTTAAAAAACTTCTTCCACACAAAAAAATATCCGTTTTAAATACAGCTGGATTTCCTTTTGATATCATCACAAAAATCAACTATAAGAGTTAATTCTAAAACAGAAATTTGCTTTCGCATTAGATGCAAATCCGGAGTTTTAAAAATATTAAAAAAAAAATTATTGAACTTATCAAATTTTTACGTTTACTTAATTGTTAATATTATACGATATTGAAAAAGACAGAATTTTTTTAAAACAAATATTCGATTAAGACCTAGACTCGACCATGGGACCTTTACACCTTCGAGGGTACATACCTGGCAACCATGCTACCGCAACCTAAGTAAAAACTGCAATTTTTATCAATCTCAAGTAATTTAAATCTTTCAAAAGAGTCAATGAAAACCCTAATAATAAACGTTTTCTCAGGATTTTAGAATACTTGCATGTTTTTTCGATTAGGATAACTACTTCCCCTTGCAATGGTTTGCCCCCCCTGCACAAACACCATACTTCTATACCACATAAGGCTTCTTCTGCAAGGAATGCACCTATAGGCCCGAAGATTTAAGGTTCCTGATTTGATGCACAGGATATGGAAGCTTTTTTTTCCTCCGACAGCTTTTTGCTTCATGCCTGAAGGAGCGCCAAAAATAGCTTCTGATTGGATCAAGTTAGAGAAATTAATCTTGTGTGCTGTTAATATGTTCAAGTTTTTTTACAAACATAAAATTATGCACATTCTTTTCTCAAGTGGAAGGGAAATGCACATGATAGGCCGAATTCTTCTAAATAAATGGAATCAAACTAAATAGAAAGTAAATCTTCCTTAACTAACTAACTAACCATCACGCCAAACAACTCGATCTTGGCATACACATTCGTGGAAATGTTTTTCTCAGTGTTGCTTGCTTAGTTATAGTTTTAAATTCTTCTTCTTCGTATGATCGAGGAGAGTTGGTCTAAGTCATAGTGGGATGCTGAGATTATTCAGCCAGTCGATGGCATCGGGAGTCACTTGGATCAGCACAGATGTGCCTTAGGGAAACCAATTAAGGGGACATTGTTCTACGATATGTTTTGTTGTTTGAATATATCCACATTCACAAAGTTCGGAATCCTTTAGACCCCATTTATGCATTATATACGCACAACGGCTCTGACTGCACCGGATGCGGCTTAATCAGGTAGTTTTACAATGAAGAATTATACAATTACTCCCTATTCTATTCGATTTCTCATAAGAGTCACACTGTCCGAAGTTTGTGTGACAATTGCGAACAAAATTGGGAAATTTCATGAAACTAATCCATTCTACATAGTACTTACATAGATTTTCAGATCTGGTTGTTAATCATTGTCAAAGCTATTCTCCCCACTTTATATGATCGAATACTTGAGCAATCTTTCTCTTCATAGTATTCCATGGTGACTAGCAGGCTGCCCTTGAAGTTATTTCTCAGTGTATCTGATGAACTCTTCACACTTAATAATATACTTTTATTAAACTTTTTACACATTACAAATTGGAACAGATTTTCAGGTACAAAGAAGAAAAGTTTAAAAAAAAATATGTTTTTCAATGAGGAGAAATTCTTTCAAGAATCAATACGATTTCCTTTTCGAATCTTTTCTCACTGATGTAAATCATGTCTATATTGGAAGAGATTCGGTTCGAGAGCATTATACTCCTCCATTTTTACTTTTTGGGATTAAAGGCAGGAAGATGGAGTTTTCTAATCTAAGATATAGTTATCAGGAACATAGAGATTCACGCACTCCAAATTAGCTGGGTTCTCGACTAATGAGTTAAAGTTCTTACCGCTCTTTCACGGAGTTTGCGACAAGCCTACCTTAAGTTAATTCTGAACAATAATTGAGGACATCTTAAATCCACCGTGACTCATGTTCAGAATGACCTCTTTCAGTAAATTTGATCGTTACTAGTCTTTAAGGATAGTAATCAGTATCTGTGTCTAGTTTCAGCTATGAACCTTTACTATATCTGTATACTGTGTTATTTTCAAATATTCCAATATTCTGCTGGTAGGTACAGAGTGTTATTTAACAGGCCAACGGAATATTATTTGCGAATATTTGCGGTGATGCGATTGCAATGTTTCTGCATCATCGGCTTTCTTTAGCTCGTAAGTGCTCCGACTCCGACCACAAAGTATAAGCCAGGTCCATACCTCAAACAAAACTTTAAAAAGCGCGTATTATTGCCGTTGTTAAGTTTTTCATTTTTTTCCCCCGGCTTACAACACTTCGCGCAGCGTTAAAAAGAGGAGATTTCAAATTATGTACACACCTGAGAGGGTCCTTGCCCTTTGGGCCGGGTTCAAAATTCGAATGCAAAAAAAATAAAAACAACATGGCGTCCATCGCCAAACATCAGCGGTCCGCGAAAGTTGCTCCTCGCCCGCGCACAAGTTCTGTGAAAACACTGCGCATACCGCATAGGTACCACCCGAAACCCGGATAGTACAGTCTGTCAACAAGTAGTAGACAAACACGGGGGCGCTGCGATCATTTTAATAGTTTTAAATGACAACACAAAAATGTTACGTTTAAAAAGCACTAGCAGTAAAGTTCAAGTGAATATTTTGAACATTAATATCAAAAGGTGTTAAAAAATTAGGGGTAATTCCACAAAGATTTGTAATTACATAAATATTCTACATATAGGTATTCTATAAAAAATTAATTTCCAAATATTTTGTGATCTATTCCTTACGCATGTCTTTTTTTATTTTCTATCTTTTACTTTCTTTTATAATTTTTCCAATTGTCAGCATGTTAATATAATTAATATAATAAATCCATATGTTTACAGTAGACTTCATACAAAGTAACTATTCTCCATTGGTCACCATGAAACAGGCAGCCGCCTAGTATGGTGATCTAATGTATCTACTCCATGTAAATGTCTCCATTAAATATCATGTATTTTATAAATAAAATAAATAAATAAACTTATTCTTTAATTTTTTTTTTTTAAATGTTATATTTATTAAATGTGCATATCAAATAAGCCATAAATTAGACATTAAAACAACATAAAAGCGGTGTAGAAAAATTGCGCAATTTTTATATTGAGCATTTAATCATGTGTGTCATTTTTCCCGCCCCGTTAACCTGTCAGATTAGGAAGTGAAATATAACCTCACATTTGAATAAATTATAATTTTAGTTTTAGAATCGGTGTTACTCGGTGTTGCCATACTAATGATAAATTTTAGTTCCATTTTAACAAGTTTCTAGAATTCGTTGAAAGACTGTACTAACTACCAGCCTACCAATAACGACCTACCAATACAAACTCACCTATCCGCAAATTCTAAAGGGACTCACACATCTACAATAGCAATAGCAGACGTGGTACCAAATAATACGAGAGGTACCTACCACGAGATAAGGCGGGCAGTTCTTGACGTTTTTCATGCTCCGCAGGGTTGTCGGACATTCGTACTATCTAGTAGTGGCTTCACGACTAATTAATGCCTCATTTGTGCATTTTAAAATGCACTTATTATCATGCAATATCTTTATGATAAGGAACTTCAGTGAAGAATATAATGACTAAAAATATATATTCACAAAGATCAGCATTTACTGAATATACAAGTATAACTTTCATTATGTATAATTATACATAGAATTTATAAATCGTTATTTAAAAGTGAATAAAAAATCAGCTCATCAAAACGCTGTGTTATGTTGCTATCATTGCATTTGGAACAACTGAGGTCACGTGAGCATTCTGTTTGTGGATTAGTTTGAAATTTTTTCCATTTTAAATAGTAATTTTTTAAGTTTTGGAACATTTTTAAGTTAATTTTGGTGACTTAAGCTCTGTAATTGTTGTTTAATAAAAAAAACCTACTATTAATGAAATAAATTAGGGTATTCATGATCAAACCAATTATCAATATGGATATTATGATAATGATAATGGTCAATACTATTATTATTCTTTCAGTTAAAGTTTCTAAAAAGATACTTAATTTTATTACTCATTTTTAGTTATGGTTTACCACGAATAGAATAAACAATTATGTATGGTAAAGCTCGTCCTTGTTTTGACATTTGACATTCTAACCTCAAAACTGATCATAACCGACCAGCCTTAGATTTGGAGTGTTTGGCGGCCTTTGCATAATTGAAACATTGAAAATTATTTTAACCATGAAAACTGACTTTAGAATAAAAACTAAATATACTGGTATTTAAGTTTGAGCGTCATTATTGATGAAAAAAAAATGGACTGGAGTTCCTTATTGTAGAATATTATCGATATCATAAAGAGATGAATATAGTAATTCTCCGTGTATTTGTCAGATAATTTGGTATCTAATAACCTCACAAATATTCATGCCTCATTTGAAAATTTAAAATACCTCATCATTCTTGATAAAATGAAATTGTTCCGGGGATTCAATTCGTAAAGTTCGAACGAAATCACACACTCCTTATGCGGGAGGCGAAAAGGCTGAAATTCCCGCTTAACGCCGGCCGTGTGTTTCGATTTACCCAAAAAAGTATCACCAAATGCGTGTTTTATTTTATTTTCAAAAACTCAGGCATAATTATTAAAATGCTTTTCAGTCATTTTCTAAAAAACTCATTTTTCCAAAATGAACCGTACAATACCGGAAAAGGGTTAAAATAGGAGATTTTGCACTTTAAACATTTTTTTTAGGATTGATACATTATTTTTTTCTAGGCTTAAAAAAGAATCATCATAAAATCCCCACTTGAACTAAAGGCCAGGGTACTTTCTACTTGCAGTATTTAATTCCCATTGCATCGCCTTAATTGGCATGGGTAGTTGCGAGACAAAATTATAAAATAATGACACATAAAATTTATTCACACCTGTGACTCTTAACACACTTAGTAGATATTTTAAATAAAAAAAAATATATATATATATATTTACCAAATACATAATACACCACGCATAACTGGAGTATTTGGTTCCTTAGAACAGGCAATCTGCGTAGCTGGAAACTAATATCGACTTTAGGAGACACAATAGCACTTGCACACATTTTGATTAAAAAAAAATTCAGTTGTTTTAATATTCTCAATTGTCATTTTTATTACACAATATTGCTTATAAATACTACCTTTTTTTATTTGATTACTGTACAAGAGTCTCAACTGCTCCCAACTGTCTGGGGCCAGTGAGACTATGGCAACCCCAATTTGAGTATGTTGTGAGGCTGAAGGTATATTTGAGGGGAAGAAGATAATGAAGAGGAAAGTGGTGAAATAGTACCTGGCTATTCAGATCTGGTCACCAAAGTCATTTCAAGCAACTTTTCGATTCTGAATTATGGTGTTTCACCAGGGTGATACTGAAAGTATCTACCACTCTTGATATCTTGTTTAAGAATAAACTGAGTTATCCTTAATGTGTAGAACATAGAGATTCTAGACCTTTTCAAATATCCTGTTATTCAGTATCTAACAAGATTTGCAGGATTATGGGATTTGTTGCTTTATAGGTTTGATTTGAGAAAAGCTCTGAATGACTCAAATATATTTTTAAACTTTACAGAGAACTCACAAATAAAATTGACATGTGTAACTATAAGCCAATCTTAACCTTTTAGCGGAAAAAATTGTAACGGTGAACTCTGGCGTCATGTAATATGCATTTTTGTGTCTACAATATCAAAGTCAGTGTCGTTCCACTATAAACATAATTATTTTTAGCTCGCAACTTCATTTCCACCATGGAGCTTGGAAATACCCATCCAACTTTAAAAATAAGACAGAACTCCGTGGAAAGTTGCGAATAATTATATGACATCACAGAGCAAATAGTATACAGAGTTATCCTTACACGCAAGGGGAAGAAACCAAAATAAGAGGGGCGGGGGGCGAGCAAGGCGCGCTACCAATTTAAGTAAAACAGCAACTAAGTAAAAAGGTTCGCCGTCATTCGGCAGGTGTTTACAAAAAGCGAATATTTTGCTAAGAGTTTGACCCTTTTTATAAATATATTGTAATTTGCTTGCCGCAGTCAAAATCACGCGAAACGAACGTATACGGCAGTGAACCAAAGCTGGTGCCAAATGGGTGTCACGTGACCATTGGCCCCAGCCGTCAAAGTCGTACTTAGGGCAAGTGAATTAATTCTGACTTCAGTGTATAACACAGATTTTTCATATTTTAGAAAGTTTTTTTTTCTCCAATCAAGTTTCTTTTCAGAAATAAATTGGGTTCTCAAATACAGACACAATTGTAAGTTTATTTTTCGATTGACGTAAAAAAGATAAACGTCTTTCTTTGTTTATATTCATCTCCTGGAAAGAATGAAAAGTTAAATTATTTATTCGTGATTCATGGACTTTCCAGCGATTTGGTCGACATTTCCAAGAATGTCGGTTGGTGGAATATTGCTATGTGCCTTCATTATTTACGTGTATTGACTGCACGCGAGTGTTTAAAGATAAATCTGAGGGTTTCAATGACATTTAAAAAAATACTTTTCGCTTTGCATTGTACTCGTATTGTAAAAGTTTGATTTAAATGTGAAGAGGATATTGAAGAATACAGATTTTTTTTTTATTATTAATTATGTGAAATATTTTTTGGTAATTTTAGTTTTTAAACGATTATAAACATTTTATAAATACACGTTATTTGTAAAAAATGGAGTGCTGATACCAACCCTAATGTCTGGCAGTGAGGCATGGAACTGGCAGAGGAACGATTAAAGTAAACTGAATGCAGTAGAAATGAGATATTTAGGCGAATGCATGGTAAAACCTCGTATGATCGTGTAAAAAATATTGAGATTCATAAAGATTGCAAGGCTGATGTGAGCGTGATGAGTTAGATTGAGAAAGAGATGCTTAGATGGTTTGGGCATGTAGAGCGCATGAACGAATTAAAGAGTGTAAGGAGAATATATGACGTGAATGTAAATGGAAGAAGAAGCCGGCGACGTCCGAGGAAGACATGGCACGATCAAGTTAATAAAATACTCGAGTCGGGCCATGTTAGAAGTCGGAATAACAGAAGAGAATGCATGAGATCTTATATTAATGAGAATGAAGAAAGAAGTGTGCGCCAAGATCGAGCTGTTTAACGGTTCGTCTTCCCTGCTTTCCCCTTCATTATTAACCCCTTATTTTAAGTTAATATCTCCTTTTTCTTTTTTTTTACTGTGAATGACAAAACAGCTGTAACAATAGTAAAAAACACAAAAACTCGTGACACTTATATATAAAATTATTAAATTTTAAATACTTCAAATTATTTAAAATCGAATTCTACCAATAAAACACAATATTAGTTAATACAATATCTCTCCGTCGTATGAGCCATGTTTAATGACCAGATCTGAATACCTAGGTACTTTCCTAAATTCTACATTTTTACATTATTCCTTTCCTCTCTTCAGTGTTACCGTATACCCCGGATTGGGAATGCCATAGTCGCATTCGCTCTGGGATGTTGAGACTCCTGGTATTCATGTATATAACAGGTTACTTTAAAAATCTGATTTTAAATAAATCAATTACATGTACAACTACAGCCTTACAAAGTAATTAAAATTGATATTCAATCAAGCATCGAAAAATCCAAGCAAATAATTAAAAAAAAATTTTTTTTTAGAGAAAGTTAATAGTCAATTAAATATTATTAATAATGAAATATTGATTATTGATAAATATATTTTGATTATTATTAATATAAACTTTAATAATAATAAATAATATTATTTTCTTTTATTTATAATAATAATAAAAATAAGTTCTTTTTTAAAAATTAACATTTACGCAAATTTTGTTTTCAAATATATTAACATTTTAATTAATTACTTTCATCACTTAGCGTAATTTTTTTTTGCTTACGTTTGTAATTTGTCTATTTTCTTAATTTTTGTCTATACTTGTCATTGTTTTTAGTATATTGTTTATCCTGATGAGGAAAGCTTTACTTTTGAAATATGTACATATTTATATATTTTTTTAATACTCAATTTTAAACGCATTTTTTTTACCTTATAGCACCTGTCAAACACATGTGCATAATTATTTACTCTATAATATTTGTTTTTCTCATCTCTTCATTCAGGTTCATAATTTTTTTTCTTTACTATTCTTCACATCTCTTTATACTTAATTATTATACTTTTTTCTAGATATATTATATTACCATTGTATGGCAATATTAGATTTTTTCCTTTCTATTTTTGTATAATAGCACTTAACATGAACTGAACTTGTAAATTTGACTGTCCTAAAACGGGATTTGTTCCCAGTTGGGCAGTCAAAGATTTCTTACATTTTATTGTTTAATAATATCTCTATTTTAAATAAATAAATCAAACTACTCTAAAACTATGTGTTTCTATACCGTCCAGATATCTAATAACTTGAAATTATGTATCATTATTTTAATACAATATTTACTGCTACATGCTACCCGAAAACAGCCAAAAATAATACCCGGAGAGCATACACCGACAAGGATAGAGAAATCGACGCCGGCATTCATTTCCACATAAATCATTGGAACTTTCCCATTCGGCATTTTTGTGTACTAAATTTTTATACATCGGCAATCTGATGCAACTCTCCGCGACGAGATATTGAGTTTCCAAAATTCGGCAAATCATTCAAGCGATAATATGCTGTCCGTTAAGAGTGTTTAATGGTGGTTTTTGCCTGGAGTTGGATGCTGTTTTTGGTAAACTTGCAGGTCAGCCATCTAGTTTTTTTGGCATTCACGCATGCAGGTGCTACTAGTGCGGTGCACATACACTGACACCAGTGCAGGCTGTAAGGTGTGCGCTGTCCATGTTCATGGATAAAGTTCAAAGAAAAGCTTTGATGACATATTAAAGTTGTTAATAAACTGATCAAATTTAATTACAATAGGTTTTTCGAAAATCGAATAGTGAGAGTACTTTTTTAAAACTTCTTTTTTATTTCTTACTAGCTGATGTGTTCCCGGTCTTACTCGGGTACAATAACTGATTTGACAGCGAAAGTAATTATCTCCAAATAAAGAAACAATCATTTGAAAATTATATTTCACTCCAAACATTTCTTTTATCAAAATTCATTTATTCATAAAGTTCTTAAGTAGGTACCTACTCGCGTTTTTCATTTTGAGAATATTCTATCCAAAAAAACCTTCTTCTTTTGAATATGCAATCTGTGGCTAACCGGAGTGTTATATCTATGGGCTAACCTAAATAAAACATGCGGCTTCAATGTTTTTCATAGTAATTTTAAAACGTTATAGCAACAGTTTTACATATTGGATATCATTCAAACTACTTTCTAAATCTTTTCGGCACTAATAAAAACAAACTGTGCTATTTTCACCGCAACCGGTCCAGTGATTTTCGAGAATATCGAGGACAAACAAACAAACTTACTTAATGAAAGGGTATATTTCTTGGTAATGTTTACCTTACCAGAAAAGATATTGTGTTTGAATAGGGAGATACGATTCTTAATTTGGAAGTTACGTAATATTTAATACGCTTCTATTTATAAAATGTTTTTTTATGAAATATTTACGTATGTAAGTTTATTTTAAAGAAGAGTTTAATTTTTTTTTTGATTTGTCATTAATACAGCGCATTTCAATATGGAGGTTATTGTAGTTTTTTTATGGCTTGATAAACATAATGGTTTTGCATTTGAGTTGTTTTAAAATAAGGTGTTATGAAGTGATTTGTATTTCTCATAAGTTTGTGATATTCCTGATTTTATTTAAGATTTTTCTCTTTACACATTTTTATAATAGAAACTTGCTTAAATATATCTTCTACTTTTGTTACTGGAAACAGTGTGAAGAGTGATTTCGTCGAGAAAGCGGATTTTATTTTTAATTATTACTTTTATGATGATTCTTTGTGAAACTTTTACTGAATTAAATTTATTTTTATAAGATCCTCCCCAACCAATAATGCAAAGAGTGAACAAGGGCATAGGACACATTCTTGATTATTTTCACATTCAAAATATTTCTTAGCCTAACGAATATGTATATACATATTTATGAGCATTTCATTATTTTGACCGTGATTGAGTCCTCGGCTAAGATTCCAGAGATCACGGGTTCAAATCCCGGCGTGCGCTTATTAAATTTATTTGATTAAATTGTGTCATTTCACAATTTATTTATTAAAAATAATACGAGTATGTAGTATATTTGCGGCACGTTAAAGTGGTAGATGGTACTAGTATCGTCCTGGTGAAATACCACCATTCAGAATCGACACTTTGCTTGAAATGGCTTTAGTCGCGTTTGGTGACCAGATCTGAATAGCCAGGTACTTTTCCACTTCCCTTCTTCCCCATCTCTTCCTCTCCTCAATAATTTCAGCCTTACAACATGCCATAGTCTCACTGGCTCCAGATGGAAGTAGTTGGGACTCTTGAGTGGTATCTAATTTTAAAAAAATTTAAAAAGGAAAGCAAGAAAAACAAATATTTTTAATGATTATTGAAGCTTTTAAATCCCAAGAAAGATCACACTAAATACAAACAAAACACAAACTAATACATTCACACTAATACCACATGCTAAATATTTAGGATAAACTCATTCACCCTAATTCTAATCCCGTAAGTCATAATACAAAACACAGCTAATACCGAATTAATCCCTCGAACCCGCTTTAATAGTTTGTCGTGGCGGAAAATCCTTAGATATTTAATTACCGATTGAGAAAGGATCCACATTTGAATTGCTCCCACACCACAGAGGAAACACAAATCACGATTCTATTCTAGAACAGGGGTCGGAGACCTTTGTTAAATAAAATAACATGATAGTTTTTTTTTTGTCAAAAGTACGTGTATAACATTTTTTTTACCGGAAATAATGATAAAATGAAAATAGAAACAATTTGGCTACAACGGTTTTTAAAGATTGATTTGACCGCAATATTTTAAAGTATTTAAGGGTTCACAAAACACTTGCTTAAATACTCATCGTTGCCTGGTGTTATGAATGGTTTGGAATAAAGTTTAAGGTTGTATTTTGTGACAACCCCTAACCCTACCCCCACTCCTAGCCTACCCCTACCCCTACCCCTACCCCTACCC
>JAHDVE020011579.1:0-69662 GCA_022606495.2 Halesus radiatus | reverse complement strand
AATCGACTTGAGACCATAAAAATCACAATAAATGCAAAACTTTGATTTGTTTGGTGCCATAGTGCATGTACGAGACGTATAGGCCCGCACAAGGGAGTGTAAATATTTAGGCACCGGCACACAGGGACGCATAACTATTGTGATTCGCTAGTCCGCTTGAGGTGGTGTCAGCTGTCATATGAGCGAGGTTTGCTGTGTATCCGGGACGGCATTTGGGTCGGACTGGTTGCTGCAAGTTCGTGTGTAGGCTGGGTGGCTGTCGAGCTCAGGTTGCGGCATATCCGGGGATGGCATTAGGGTCAGACCGGTTGCCGCAAGCTCGTAGGTAGGCTGGGTGGCTGTCGGGCTCAGGTTGCGGCATGTCTGGGGACGGCATTAGGGTCGGACCGGTCGCTGCAAGCTCGTTGTTCACTTGCGGTGACGTCAGCTGTTGCTGGGTGTAGAGACTATTCCTGTCTGGCAGCGGTAAGTTGAGGCATCCAAGGTGAAGAAGTATCTCGGCGGATGAAGAGAGCGGATCTGGGTAGAGTGAAGATCTCTCGCTTGGTGAGGAAAGCAGGTTCGATTAGAGTGAAGATAAATGATGGTGGTTGATTTTCACGGAGAAGGAGCGCCTCGGCTCAGATATTGCTTGGACAGGGCTGCTGGCGGGAATGCGGGACGTATCCCAGGGTACCGGTTTTATAGGCCGAGTGGCAGGTGTTTTTCCCAGAATTGAAGTCGTAAATATTGTTGTTATGACGAGCTTGTTTGTTTCGAGATTTATGCAGCTGTCTACACAGGATTCAACTTGCACATATTTGTTATTATGACGATTGAGCTGTTGCTTACGCAGAGGTCATTCAACTGGTCACGTGTGGTTTTGATAAATTTCTGCAGGTGTGTGCGCAGGATCTAACTCGCACGTATTATTGTTTTGTTTACTTTTTTGAACAGCTTGAATTTATTTATCCTATACACGTTTGATACAGTGCATGATAAAATTGAGGTTACTTCCCCTGACAACAACGTGAAATTACTCCATCCATATACTTAATAAATTTTCCCAAAACTTGCTTCTTCATGAAATTACTCGTATTTCCCGTAGAATCAAAATTCACAATTAGACACAAATCCAAAATTTCATTTCGTATGGTGACCGAATGCCTGAAATGTGGTTTATTTCTTCCAATTCCAAGGTGAATTTACTGCATGAATTGGATAATTTTTTCTCAAATATCGTTTTTTAACGAATTTCCAAAGGATTCGTCATGATACGGTAAAAATAACAAAAAATTCAAAAATTCATATCGTTTGGTGCCATAGTGCCTGAAATACGTTGTTTATTTCGTCCGACAACAAGGTGAATTAACTCCATAATTGATTATACCCAAATTGAGCTTTTTCATGATCTTTCCGATGGAATTAACTTGGGTCTATCAAAATAGCTACAAGTCCAAAATTTCATTTCGTTTGTTGCCATTGTTGCCGTTGTTTATTTTATCCGAGCCCAAGGTAAAATTGGTCGATGAACTTGATAATTTTGTCGAAAATTTCGATTTTTTATGAATTTAAAACTGAATCGTCTTGAGACCTTAAAAATGGCAATAAATTCCAAATTTCATTTAGTTTGGCACAATCGTGAACAACATATGTTTTTTTTGTATTTCGTCCAACCCAAAGGTGAATTAACTCCATAAACCTGAGTTTTTCCAAATTTAGCATTTTCGGGTTATTACCGATGAAATCAACTTGGGACGATCAAAATAGTTGCAAATCCAAAATTTCATTTCGTTTATTGTCATAGGATCTAAAATACGTGGATTATTTAATCCAACCCCAAGGTGAATTTAACCCACGAACTTGATAATTTTTTTCCAAAATATTACTTTTTGAAGAATTTCCAACAGAATCACATTGACACCGTAAAAATAGCAAAACATTCAAAATTTCATTTCTATTGTTACAATAGTTTGTTAGTTAGTTAGTTAGTTACAATATTTCTCTGCGTTTGGTATCATAGTGCCCGAAATACATTGTTTATTTCTTTCGACCCTAAGGAGACTCAACTCCATAAACTTTATTTTTCCTAAATTATCTTTTTTTAAATTACGATGGAATCATATTGGAACCTTCAAAATAGCTTCAAATCCAAAATTTTAATTCGTTTGGTGCTATGGCACCGTAAAAATTGCAATAAATTGTAAAGTTCGTTTCGTTTGTTGCAGTAGTGCCAGAAATACGTCGTTTATTTAATCTTACCCGAAGGTCAATTTACTCCACGAACTTAATATTTTTTCCAAAATATTGCGTTTTATTGAATTTCCAAAGGAATCGTCCTGAGACCGTAAAAATACCAATTAATTAAATATTTCACTTCGTTTGGTACCAAAGTGCCTCAAATACGTTGTTTATATCGTCCGACCCCAAGGTGAATTAACTCCATAAACTTGATTTTTCCCCTATTTACCCTTTTCATATTTTATTCCGATGGAATTAACTTGGGACCATCAAAATAGCAATAAATTCAAAAAATTTCTTTCGTTTGTTGCCATAGGACCCGAAATACGTTGTTTATTTAATCTGACCCCAAGGTAAATTTACTCCACAAACTTGATCATTTTTTTCCCAAATATAGCTTTTTAATGAATTTCTAACAGAATCGTTTTGAGACCGTTAATAGCAATAAATTCAAAATTTCATTTCGTTTGTTGCCGTAGTGCCTTACATGCATTGTTTATTTAATCCGACCCCAGTTTGAATTTACTCCATGACCTTGATTTTTTTTCCCCAAATGTCGCCTTTTTAATGAATTTCCAACGGAATCGTCTTGAGACCGTAAAAATAGTAAATAATTATAAATTTCATTTCGTTTGTTGCCTGAAATACGTTGTTTATTTAATCCGACCCTAATGTGAATTTCCTCCGTAAACTTGATAAAATTTTCCCATAATTCGTTTTTTAATGAAATTCAAATGAGATCGTCTTGAGACCTTGCCCTGGTTCATTTAAAATTATGGGTTGTGTATTTGTGGCGCGTCCTAGATTGATAGATACTTTCAGTATCGCCCTTAAGATACGTCGCTTGAAATCGCTTGAACCGTGACTTCTTACCAAACCTAAATAGCCAGTTTCTTCCTCTTTTCCATTTCCTTCCCTCCTCGCTACTGTTAACCTCACTACATCTCCCAATTGGGTATTCCATAGTCTCTCTGGCTCCAGACGGTTGGGAGCAGCTGGAACTCTGGTGTACTATTCACATTTAAAATTTATTCCATGCTCATACCTTTCCATGTGCGGAATAATCAATGCGCAATATTCATAGTCAGAATGGTCATGATCGAAATAATCACCCAATCGCTCGAACCATCATATCAAAAGACTTATTCTCAACTTCCGAGTGAGCCTTCGTATTATAAGTGGTTATTGAACATAACGCAGTAACGTGAGATATCTTCTCGCATATCAAAAATGACTTAATTAACTATTCAAATAATAAGGGTTCGTAAACAGTCATTTCAATGAAGGCGAAAACAATTTTCCAATCGAATGTGTACTGTTTTCATTTACCTGTATTTTTTAAATATATGAAAATCATTATGCATTAGACAGTTTATGCACTTGGGACAAAACACTGGAACACTGCCGCAACATTGTTAAAAATACAGTTTTATATAGGTGCTACCTGGCTTCACTTGATTTTCAATACTGTTTTTTTTCCTTTAATAGTGTACTATGTGGGACAATGATTTTGGTATCTTATCTTTCTTATACGTATTTCAAACTTTCTTGTAAGTATTTCAAAGTTCTCATATCTCATGATGGAAATGACGTCGTGCAGAAAATATTTTCCCTAAATGAGGAATTTTAGAAGGAAAATGGCGTTTATGTCGAAAAAATGAATATTTCAGTAACATAGCTCGACGTTGAAATGACGTTGCAAATAATTGTAGACAGTTTCTTGAGCATCCGGACGCTTGAGGTTCCCATTCGAGAGATTTTCGGCATATCAATATGGCATGATTTTTGCTTCATAGTTCTCTTATATTTTTGTTAAACTTTTTGCCAGCGAATTTTATTGCCTTTCAAGCTTTTCATATGCGCCACTTTATTCTAAATGAAAATATTAGCACGTATTTTCATGTTGAATATGCAGGAAAATGACTTGTAATTTAAGTGCCTTGAGATTTGCAATTCCTTGAGAAGCAGGAAATTGCTTAAAAAATCCCTACAAAGAATAGCGTACAAAACACCTAAACTCCATCAAAAAGCTTTAATGCAGTTGAATTATATTGTTTTTCGTAAATCATCAAAGATTACTTATACAAAAGTTCTCACGTGCAATGGTTATTACCTCGCATTTGTTTTAATCAAAAGTTCAACGAGGTACATTTAGCTTAGTAATAAAGCAGACGGAAACGCAGCCTCAACGTCCAGGGACCGAGAGAAAGCCTCTCTGAGATGCAACAATCACTTGAGATGATATTAAAATTCTACGGGGGTACCCGCAGTTCTCACTTTTCACTCCTCACTCCTCGCGTGTAGGGCCGTATTTAAGGGCCTAGATAACCTCGGCAGCTGCCTAGGGCGGCTATTTTTAAGGGGTCTGTATTTCACTGTGAAAGACTGTAGTTTCCAAATTTTGCACTAACCTTATGCAATTTTAAACATAATTTAATGAAGTTCATTACAATTTGCGGCTATTATTCAGAATATCGTGCCACCACTCTGTTCATATTGAAATATTTTATTAACATAAGTACTATTCTTTCATTTTGTTTTACCATGTAAACAAAAGGCCATTGCTTTGTTTGTATGACGTAAAAGAGGACAACATATATGATAAGATTCCCACTGAAAAAATGTCATTTTCAGTAAAAAAAAACATTTGACTGCTATTTTTGTACTAGAGTTTGTTCACACAAAGTCAAAATATTTTTACTGTTTTTATATTTCTAAACTCACATTCTTACATCATGCTAATTTCATTGAACTGCTAAATATGTAAATAGATTATATTATTTTTTAAATACTGTTACTATTGTTGGTATAATAAACACTATGGATCACTTCTCTAGTTTTGTCTGTGAGACATAACCTCTGACTACTGTCACTTGTTAAACCGGTGTCAACCCCAATGGTCAATAAATCTACTTTACATTTACAAGTGCCTTTTAATATAACACCACAATACAACAACTATTATATAATATTATTTATGTAAACTTCTGCTCACTCCCTACAAACTCCCAGTGTGTAAAATAATTTTGAATATGACACTTTGTTTTAATGATTTACTAAATAAAATAGTGGTTTAAAACAAAGTATTTCTTGTTAGTGATTGCTTTCTACGATAATGAAAGGAAAGAAACTAACTAACCATCACGCCATTTCCACACAGGGGTAGGCAGAGAGGACGGACCGCCAAACAACTCGATCTTGGCATACACTTCTTGCTTCATTAACATTCACATTCATAGGAAAGAAAATTGCCGTTTTTTACGGTGTGCACCGTACAACATATTTTAAGAGTTCTCTTCTTCTTCACGATTCTTGGCCCCATAAAAAAATTGGGTCCTAGCAAGATCGTGCTAAAATAAATACATCACTAAAACAATATTCAAAAATAAAAATAATATGGTACTTTGTATAGTGCCGTTTTTTATGATAAATCGCCTCAAAAGCTGTTGCACGAAAAAAAATGTGTGGGGGGAGCGTTTGGATTTCTTGGGGCGCGGCTTGAAACCTAAGTACGGTCCTGCCCGCATCTCTGATCTCCGCGCTGATCTGTGCGAAATAATACCCCTAGGGGATCGCGTGACGATCTCAATTATGTATCTTTATTTCTCAAGTTAAATTCAACTAAGATAATGCATTTATCAGCCGGGGATGAAATTACTGCAGACAGTTGCAATGATTCACGGCGTAAGTGGACGGTGATTCTCTTTGTGTAAGAGAAATCCTTCATTGTCCGGGTTGATACCAAGTACCTACTTCACACGTTAATCCTAACGTTGTCATATTTTACAGGCTCACCTCCTCGAACATCACGAGTACACTTAACCGTCTAAATTTGTCTATTCGTATATTAACATACTATTTAGCATTTCATTCAACTATTACTGTTTTGTAGGGGTACAAAATCTTACGTTTCTCACAGCGTTACAGTGACAATTATCAGGGCAGATGAGAATATACGAGTATATAAAAAAAAAATAATTTAAAAAAAAATATATATATATATATTATATTTTAAGCATGAGAAATAATAATTAGAAAAAAAATAAGATACACAAGAAATAACAAAATACAAAATTAATTTTTAAAATTGCTTATGTTTTCTGCCAAATTGTATTTAATTTTTAAATAAATTGTAGTTAACTAACTATAAGTGGTCGGAATTCTTTGTTCATACTGCATTCAAAAGTTGCTTAGTTCAAATCATTATCAAATGCATCCATTTCGTGTAAATATTTGTTATAAAAACGTTGTATTGGGGAATGTAAACCATAGTTGGAATGAGATATAAATTTGTAAAATTTTACTGTTTGTCTGATCGTTCCTTTAGGTATTGTGTAGATTAATATAATGAGGAGTTCATAACAATCACATTCAGAGTTCAATAATTTTGATAAAAAGGTCATTTAGTTATTTTACGATTTGTTTCTTAAATTGTGATATTAAAAATATGTATCAACGATGAGTAATTTATATACTCTAAATCTAAAAAGATGATCAAAAATGTTTATTCTGTTGAAATTTTCTATGGATTTTTCAATATTATGAATAGGACTTTTATTTAAAGGCGACTTCACTGTGGAATTACGTTCTATTAGTTATCGAACTAGAGAAATGTACAATAATTTTATGACTTAAAACTATTTAATTTTTTTTAAATCCTAACGTTTTCAAACCCTTATTTACAATTTTTTGAATGTTTGTATGAAAAATACATACCTGTATTTTCAATAAATTCTGTCAGTCGTAATAAAACTCTTTACACACTTTCACATTTGACGAGACACAACTATACGAGAATATAATTAAAGTTACGATATTTGTTTATGCCATACATCTGAATAGAAAGAAGGCCTTGTTTCTAAATCAATTCCTACCGTCAGTCATTCAAATTCTTTTAATTATTTTTGTTAATCAAACTTCACTAATCAGCGGCCACAAATCCAAACAACTCGCCACATAAATTGACACGATTATAATTTTCATAAATTATATAACGTAATTAAATGTTTAGTTAACGTTAGTTTTAATTAACAAATGTAGCTGCGATCACGTCGTGTTATAATTAGATTCTTGAGAACTTTAACCTAGAAACCAACAACCATAATTATATTCTGCAATGCACAATTCAGTTTTCTATGTGATTAATGATCGTATTAATTCGAAATTTGTAATCCAGTTAAGATAAAGAATAAGGTTTTGTGTCTTAGTTCTATCGAAATAAATAACTTTTTATGACACACGGAGACATTTTATAGGCGTTTTGATTAATTGCATACTTAACGTCTTAATCAGATATGAATTTATTAATTTACATGTTATACTTTTTATTACAACTCCTTTATACTGGCAGAAATGACGAACTTGTTGTGAAAGTTTAATTATAACATGACGAATGGTGAAATTTTTTGCCTTTACTGTCGCTAGACTTTGAGGTAGACTAATCTACTCAGTATGGGACTGTGACCCACTCTAAAGCTTGTACGACTATTAACAAGATTTTGCCACCTCAGGAGAACACATACAGCTGTTGTGAATAGAAAACACTTATAGTTGTAGGATGTGTGAAGAGAATAACGAAAAACAGATTAATTTATAATGCCAATATCTCGCCTTGATGAGAAAGGGGCTCAGATAAATATTGAGCCACGCTGTGGAACTAGGAGATATGGTTAAACACTCTCTGATAACTTCAATAAAGGGACTCAGCTACTATGTCAGAGTGTACTATAGAGAAATTTGAAAGATAAAAGACTCGAATGCCAAGTGAGTCCAGTTGTAAAACCAGGAGACATGGCTAAACACGATTTTTTTCATGTAACAGACTGCGTTCCTTTACTATACACATAAACAGTAGTAACAAAAATACGGAAATACATTCCAAAATAAAAGATATTCAGAATAACATCTTAAGAGACATATTTGCATGTGTCCTGAAAAATTCAAGGTTTATATTGACGATATCAAGAGAGAAGTGTTTGGCAGCACCATACCCCGTATACTACTGTGCTGAGGCAACACGTCTGTTCTGCCATATAGTACGTATAACAGATCGTGATCTCGCTCCAGGTAGAAATTGTTTGTTGCAAAGTACGAATAGTACGTACCCCCCAGGAGTTATAGAATTTCTATCAAATTATATGTACAATTTTGTACGCAGTAGGGTCCATGCAGTAGCATGGGCCCTACTCCTACAAATTGGAGACTTTGGTTGAGCGTCTCAGAGAGCAAATACTCATGACAGCTCTGGTTAACTTAATTAAGAGGACTAGGCTACTGTCAGTGGAATGAGATAAAATATGAAAAACTCAAATACCTGGTGAGCCACGATTTGGACCCGGAGATAGCCATATACACCCGATTACAGCTCTAGTGAATTTCATATACGGGTACTGGGCTGTCGTCAAATAAATATGGTGAAAATTGGAAATTACTCCATGGGCCTATAGCTTGAGTGCTTACGGGAGATTTGCAGACTGTATCCATATCAATTAATAACAAAATGAGAGAGAACAGTGCCATGTTAAAATTAGTATCAAATGAGGGAAACCTACTTTAAAAAATTAAATTTACAAAAGCGGACCAGATTCAATAAACAAAGAAAATAAATAAAAATTTCAATAATAAAGTGGAAAACTTTCTTGTCATCTTTCCGGCCGAAGTTATTTGGTGCAATATGTCCACACCTTTATCGTGTAGTGATATAATTGCTGATTTATCTGCAACATATTTTACTGAGTGCGTCAGCCCGGATGCTGAAATTGCGTGAATGTTTCGCGTTTTCGTCATTTAAAAAAATAGTTTTATACCGTCACAGTTGTTTGCGAGACCGCAAAGTTGTTAAACAGACATCTATCTGTAAGTGACTGTTTTATTGCATTGACTGTGAATCTATAAGCAAGTACCTATTTGATATATATATATACACATTTATCCAAAAAATTATACATTTTTTACAAGAATTATGTTGCGGTTATCAATATGTGTTAAAGGCTAATTTACAGGACAAAATTTCAAGAAGTTCCATGTTTAGCCATCAATCATTGAGTAATTTGAGAGAACTTATTGCTACCGCGCATCTGCTATACTTTTTTATTGAGTTTTTATTGTTATACATGTTACTGGCATCCTGCTCCGAACAATAATACTTAACTGTTGCCAAGGATTCCTAAACTGTATTTTTTAGTACATTTGTTTTCCAATATGAGAAATACATATTGATTGATGTTGAAATAGCTAACATGAACCTTAGCCCATCACACTGAAAATGTATTTTGTACTGCACCAGGAGCGACCCCACAATTTCACGATCCATTGGCAAGTACAGATGTTCATAATCCCCAGTCCGTCGTTTTATCGTATATATTGTGATTACGACAAAATATTGTAGAAATGTTGGAAGATCCATTCGAATATTTTTTATTAAGCCACGCGGTGACCGTTTATTTTTATCAGCAAATGACTTTTAGTCAATGAATTTCGAACAAAACGCTTTGCAATATTTGGTTTGGTGTTCCAATTTCCACAAGTACTTGCTTTTGTTCGAACTAGAACAAATGCATCTCAATTTAATTTCAGAAGAAGCAAAGTTATCAACAATGCACCGACAGCGGTGTCACAAGTAATCCCAGGATTAACCCTAAAATAGAATAAATTTAAATTTAATAATAACAGTAATTATAAATTTTTTAAAACGGATTAAATTTATAAAAAAAAAGTTCTGCTATATAATTATTATTACGCGTGACAGCTGTTTCACCTTCTGAATGCAATATCAAGTTACTTAGAGTCGATATACTCGTATTTATATTATATTCCTATGTAGGAACTTATAATGAATCTCATAAATTATTAATTAAATGCTCTAATTAATTTCTGAGTATGTTGACGATTATTTTAATTGGTATACTACGCGGTAAAGTTTCCCTGCTTAAGGGTTATAATATAATATTATTTAAAATTTGACTAAAGGTTAAGATAGTTATTATTGGCGTTTCCAAATTAAAGCTAATTTGGAATAAGGGTTCTGTTTTTCCCTGAATAATTAAGTATTTATATTATGGGCCAGGTATTTCCCCCACCTTCCTCTTACCCTTCTCCTTCCCCTCCCCACAATACCTTCAGCCTCACAATATTCCCCAATTGGGAATGCCTTAGTCTCACTGGCTCCAGACGGTTGGGAGCAGTTGGGACTCTTGTGCGGTATTCATGTAAAAAAAAAAAAAAAGGGCTATAATTGATCTCGTCGTGAACACATCTAGAAGTGGAGAACGAATTGTATTTTTTAAAAAAGCTTTTGGATTATTTTTTTTATATTTATTATTATATAAACCCCAAGAGGGCTTTAACATACAAGTACAACTTTTTTAAATCACATTAAAAATAAATATGGAAAACATGCACAACTGTTAATTACTCTTTAAATAAGAATAAACTTCACCAAAACTAAAAATACACAGGAATATAAAGGAACAAAAAAAAAATAATAATGCAATATCCATAATATCCACAAAATCCACAGTCAATATTAATAGCAGATAAATTAAATATGTTACAAGTTGTAGTTGTACATATGTAACAATAATTTATAAACTAGATAGAAATAATTCGTTTATACTTGTTTCGAAAGTTTTCAAGTTCTTATTATTCCAAAAACATGCACATCATTTAATGGAACGGGATGTACTCGTACATATGTAAAATGTTAATGTTTCTCTTATAGTTGGTTTAGTTATTGTAACAAGGGGAGAGGCCCCTCAATGCAGCGACAGTGTAGCAAGGGGGAGAGGATGGGTCCCTACGTTATGGCTCTAGTGATATAGAAACAAGTAGAGCACGTTGGAGCGTCAGTGTAACAAGGGGGGAAGGACACGTTGGATGCTGGTGTAAAGAAGGCAGTTTAACTCACCTCAAGGCCAGAAGCAGGGCTGTTCTCAGGTTCCACCAGGTTAGCTCAGCTGGTAAGGCATCTCATCTCCTATCTTAAAGTCGAAGGCCGGCTGCAGCCTTATAACGGGAAAGGTAACTAACTACTAAAATTAGAGATGCGTGCTTCCTAGTCAGGGTTTATTTACAGGACAACATTTATAGGTAATCACATACGGGGTTTAGAATCTAGGGGCTGATCATAATCTAATCTGATTCTTGATAATCTCTCTCTGAGGAATCTCCAACCGGACATGTTATTCAATGGCACAGTTATTAACAGTACATGAAAGAGGGTGAATCAAATCTGCTTACATGGCGGTCGGCGACAGCAGTCACGATTCCGTTAGTGTAAAGTGTGCAGGCTAAGGACTCTGGATTTCACACGTACAATGGCAGACAGGATGCAGCGAGTTATTGCACTGGTCACTGGCTTTAATATTTCGGTACAATGCAGAGGTATCAAGGCGTTTATAATGTACTGATGAAATAACGGGCGGCTACGTGCACAAAGCCCGCCGCATGCACTTGACTCTGTATCTCGATTGGTAATCATGGCGTTTGATCGCTTAGCGAGTCCACGCCGTAAAAGCGGCCGGAAGCTATGTCCCGTACCCATTGGTCAAAAACAATGATAGCGGGCGGAAACGTGTCGCTATTGGTCGAATAGCGACGAGCGGCTAGGTGTATCTTTATTTAACTAGCGGCTAGAAGTATTATTCTTCTAACCACTAGATTCTCCTAATTGTGTTACATAACAGTATGTATAAAATATGCACCAGTTCACTCTTGCATTTGAGCAACATTTAATTCTGAAGAACAATCAAATTTACTAATTAATAATTTTAATAAAAAGGTTAGGTCGTTTATTTTCCATCTGTTTTCTAAGGTTGGAATATTTATTAAAGATGAGTAACTTACGAGTATGTGTCGAAAGGTGTGTTAATATCTATTAATTTCCAATTGTTCTAAGAACTCCAATTGTGCCTTCATTTTAAATGTCCAACGGAATGGAAGCGTGCTTCCTTGGCACATTAATGGAAGTGAGAAATATATATTTCTCCCATTATAGATTACCTCTTTTTCTCGAATCATTGAATTAATATTTTCGTTTAGTAAGTATTGCAATTTTATAAGTATTGCAATCGCTCCATGATGAACGTATTTATTTGCTAAATTGATCAAAAATGTGCCAAATTCACTCATTTAGATTTCAAATTTCCTAAATGAAAAAAATATTAAATTTATTGCCACGAAAAAAAGGCGCAGCCTGCTCTGCTAAGAAGACAAACGCATTGCTGAGGAAAAAACTTAACGAAACCATATCTTAAGATAGCTAGCGCGATCGGTCGGTATGGTTAAATAAGTAGAGATAAAAAAATGTTTATTTTATAAAATGTGTATTTCCCCACCTTCCTCTTTCTCTTCTCCTTCCCCTCCCCAATACCTTCAGCCTCACAACATTCCCCAATTGGGGGTGCCATAGTCTCACTGGCTCCAGACGGTTGGGAGCAGTCGAGACTCTTGTGCGGTAATCATGTAAAAAAAAAAAAAATTTCACACATTTAGAATCTGTGTTCAATACATTCCTCAATAATACAAATCAGATGAACCAGATCATAATAAGGTAGCCAAGTAATGCGAACACATTTCAGGTAAATGATTCGGTAGGTCCGACCATTTCGTATGTGATTCAATTACAGTGGGATACAGTATTCTGCTTTGAACTAAAGGTCATCGTATTAGCGCTAGTAATATTATTATTGTACGAGAGTCTGGGCTCCGTGGAAATCACATTTTACGGGGATAATCGATTGAAAACCAATGACTTCGTTCAAATATGATATTTTTTAGATATAATAATAAGAGAGATAAATAGGTTGAAAAACTGTGATACTTTTTAAAACTGAAATTAAACCTTCCCTTATTTCTCGAATGAATAACCATTCAGATGTTTAAATAAATACCTACCATGAAACAAACGCTAAATATTGAATAGTCTTTATCTAACTGGGTTTTTAAAACGTTACTATCCTTACTTATGTAGGTTTTATGCAATGCTTTTTTTATCCAGTTTCCATATGGGTCGCGTTTCTATGGAATCGGGATGAAAATAAGGACATTTCCTATTTTTGGTACCGATTTACGTACAGTTTAGTTCATTTTATTCTACAACTGTAATTGTTTTACTTAACTATATTGTTTATATTTATTTTTGTGGAAATGTTGCGTGTTTTTTTTTCAGAATATATTTAAACCATTGTTAAAAAGATCAAAGGTAGACTAGATTGTGTTTATTACTGATTGTGAAGGTGTTTTTCTGTTCGGTATTGTGAATTTTGTATATTTATATTTTTTTAACAATTTAGTACCGTCCCAACATATTATTTCTCCTTTAATGGCAACTATATCTGTATATCTGTATGAAATCGTTAGGTACGAAAATAATTATCGTATAAAGCAAGATTTTTCATTAAAGTTCCGATGAGATTTACGTATAGGGATCGGTATGAAAAAAACATCGTTTAAATCGATCATTAATGATCGCTTACTATTATTTGCTGAAGTCAACCAAGTCTCTTTATAATTTTAAACCTTCTTTATCACTATCGAAGAAATTCATTACTATAAGACTTGATATTATACTTAATGAAAAACGTTCTTGTTTAGAAGCAGTTTTTAAATTTGCATATTTGTCGACCGGTGATATTAAATATAATAATAATTATTATTACAATTTGACAAATTATTACCATTATTTTAAATATACAATTACGAGGGCTGTCCGTAAAATAAGGTCTCCAAGGTGCTGTGGTCACGAGGAATGATTTTATGTGCAATCCGGCAACACTGGCATGTATCCTGGTTCCCCCACTCCAAATCCCCAACACCTTGTACTCTCTGCGACGCTTACGGAACTTCCACTGGCCGCACCCGCTAGGTGTAAATTATGCTCTGTAATTCGTTTTTTGTGAACAAAGAACAAAACCCCGGTAGATATTCATTCTAAGCTACGTGAAGTATACGGAGAACAGTGTATGAGCATGAAAAACGTGCCTAAATGGCGCAGATAATTTAAAAACGGACGTACAGACGTCCATAGATGGTATACCGCATGCAAAAATTCATCGATTGCAATGGTGATTATGTATAAAAATGGGAAAAGGCCAAGCTTTTAAAAAATGTACATTTTAATGCAAATAACAGTGTTTTACCATGCGAAAAATCATTAGAGACCTTATTTTACGGACAGCCCTCTAGATTTAACCCAATGTCCGATTTTATGGATGTTCCCTTTCTTCCCATGTAAGTCGTGCCCTTCCCCTACCCCTATTACCTACCCTTCTATCGCCTCCTCTCCGAAGCTTTGACCTGTCCTACTCTGATATACTCTCTCTCCCTCCCCCCCCCTTTATCTTTATTTATCATAATATAGAGCCACGAAGATCTTCCAAGAAATACCGGCCAATATAAAAGAAGAGGAAAATGTTTTGAAATTTGAGAAGGAAATGGCGGATTTATAATTCTTAATTGTATGTTGTAATTTAAATTGTAAAAGTGTACACTTGTAACTAATGTACATTTTTTCTATTTTAAGTTAATTAAATAAATACCATTTGAGGTGATTTTCTCACGAAAACGGCACTATAGAAATAATCCGTTTATTATTAATATTATCCCTCTATATATTACTTTAGTTTATATTACACTCCCGGGGAAGATTGAGATTAACCGAAACCGGTCAACAAAGTTCTAAAAATAATAAGGTGGTATAAAACAAAAAACATTTTTCATTGATCCGCAAATTTCATGATTTTTGGAAAACTGCTAATTTGTTTTATATTTCTAATAAAGGTATCACAATAATTTAACCTCAATTTTAGAATTATTATAAACATTAAAATTAAAATAATTCACTCATTTTAAAGTGTGTGTATGAACTTTTAAAACATCCCTGCATTTTGGATAATATCAATGATGCTATATTTAAATCCGGACTAACCCCATCCTCCCCGTCGCAGCCTCAGTCCAGGATCCGATAGAGTGACTGCGATGCTTTTTTTATATTTTTCGCTTCATACATACTTATGAATAATTCATGATCACGCTTCCAGATCGCCAGAAGAAAAGTGCAAAAAAGCCTTAACTTGCGCTAAACGATAAAACAATATGTTTGCCTTCAGAAAAACAGCTTATCGCAGAGCGTTTGTTTGCCCTTTTACAATTTCAATTAGTGTCCGTGTCAGGTGGGTGTCTCATAAAGAGGTTGATTTGTTCAGATTATTGTTGGTAGAACCAAGCTTTTAAAATTGTAGTCATGAAAATTACATGAATTTTTTAAATTATTGATATCGTTTTTAAGATGTTTTCAAACTGACTAACTAACTGCAGGAGTAGACAGAGAGGGCGGACCGCCAAATATCTCGATCTCAGCATATACTTCTTGCTTCATTCATATTCGTACATCGGTCTCATACATTCTTTTATGTTATTCCGACTTCTGACATGGCCCGACTCAAGTATTTTTTTTTTGAAGAAAGGCAAATATTCCCTGGTTACTAATAATCTAATAATATTTTTAAATCTCCTGATTTAGTAAGATCTGAGATTTTACTCACCCGGGAATGTTTGTCTTTCTTTAAGAAAATAAATATTTTGTCTAATTATCAAAATGTTTGTCTTTCTTTAAAAAAATAAAGCATCATTTAGAAACGTGTATAAAACGGCGGCATTATTAAAATGTTAAATAACATATATTCTCAGTATCACGCTGGTTTTCACCCGCAATTTCAGGCCGCAATTCAAAATCGAAAGATTTTTTCCTTTTTAGTGACCAAATCTGATTAGCCGGGTACTATCCCACCTTCCTTTCATTCCTCATACAAATAGCTCTCGCAATATACCCCTACTGGGGATGCCATGGTCTCAGCGGCTAGCAGGGATCAGTTGGGACTCTTGTGCGGAATTCACAAACAAAAATGTAAAAAAGAGTGAGTAAGTAGAAAATCAATTACTTCTAAAAACACTTGATCCTTGCCTTGGCATTCCGATGCAATCCACGGCACCGGCACCAGAGAGGCAATAACTATGGAGAATGTCGATCAACCTCCCCTACGATAAGGCTTGAAAGATTTTTAGTAAGATTCTTCAAACTTTATGTTATCTTCACGATATACTCGTATACATCACGATATACATCAGTTCATTGCATTTTTTTTATATATCCATATTCTAGTCTCAACTCTGGTAGGAAAATTAAAGATTTCACCATAAATTCCTCACATTCAAACATGAACACGTAAAAGAGTTTTCATCACTTTTTCATCACATATTTGTTTTCATTACATATTTCCCCACCTTTCTCTTCCCTTTCTCCTTCCCCTCCCCAATACCATCAGCCTCACAACATTCCCCAATTGGGGATGCCATATTCTCACTGACTCCAGACGGTTGGGAGCAGTTGGGACTCTTGTGAGGTATTCATATAAAAAAAATCACACTCAGATAGTTGGAGATTTTCTTCAGATAGCTAAAATTGAAGAGAAAACTCCACTGTGAATATAACTTTAACTAAGAGGGCGATCCTATGAGTTGATTATTATTATTACTTAAGCCTTATTAATATTACCATCTCACGGTTTGATTTACCTGACTGAATTTAAGGTATATTATTTGTGCTCTTTGGGAAAAGATCTTAACTGGATCAAAAACCCTAACCAAGGAAAGGAAAAAGAACAATTATTGATTTTAAGCAATTTACTAAAGTTACTTTTTATATGTACTGAATAAAATATGTTAAATATGTCATTAACTATTGAACGGGTATTGAACTCTTCGCTAAAAAGGAGTTCTTGTCAGCTTTAAATAAAAACAGAAACAACGCTTCCTTGAGAGCCCCAAAAACACTTCTTTAAACATTCAAATGTACCTAGTTTTCCCTATACATAAACTATTTAGAAATTTTTAAATATAAATCCGACCATTCTCCTATGAACTTGCAATTTGGAATATGTAGAACAAAGAGAACCAATAAAATTTTACAATTTTGCATTCATATATCGACATAGACAAATATACAAAATACCAATTATTTTAAAATAACAGATTTTGACTTGTTGCAGTATAATACTGGGCCATCCAATGTACATGCTTAAACAAACAAAAAAATATTTTTTAAAAACAATAATTATTAGCCTGAAACACTCATCCAAATTGAAAAAAACCTTTCCGAGCAAAGATAAATGTCGCGCACAGGACTCGAACCTGCACCCTTCTGTTTTTTTTTAATGAAACATGAAACCGCAAAATCATAAAACATAAAAATTTATCGTTAGCAACTGTGACTCGAACCCAGGACCTCATGGTCTATCAGGAACCTTGCGCTCTAATCCCGGTGGCTCAGTGGCTACAGCTACCCCAAACCGTTCCGTTATTTTTAATCATCCGTTATCATCCTTCGATTTCTAAGAACTGTTAATATAATCTTCAATTAATTCCCATATATTTTTTAAAGCTGACTTTTATCATGACTACAAAATTCTACCCGAATTTATTTGTATTCTTTAGATAGTCTTTCTAATATATCTCCTATCCGATTTTATTTTATTTATATGGGTCATCTGTTGATTATTTTCAACAAGTCTAGGATTAATATTCAATTTTTAAATAACTTGTGAAAGTTACAAACCTCATTGTAATATAATTTTTAATCGTTGATAATTATAGTAACTCTCAAAAGAAAATTAAAAGGCTCTCGTGTTCAAAATTGAAAAAAAATTATGGTTTTTTGTGTTTAAAATTGTATTTATGCAATAATTATTCAGAGTAGATATAAATTCTCTGACAATAATATACTGTTATAATATGATCTGCATCCTCTTCGTTTCCATAATCCAAATAACCCTTTATTTTGAACAGTGTGTAGAATCGTTTTGTTTAGCTAGAGTTTTTTACGTTTTTTGATTTTGAGAAACTGTGTAATTGAATCAAACTGAATCGGTCACGCAGCTCCTGCCACAAAAACTATGCGCTTCTCTGCTCTGAGCGGCTAAGATTAAAAACAAGTAGTCAAGTCGCTGGACCAATAATGGAGCCTGAGATTGATCTCCCTTGGAGAATGAATTCGGTAACGTCAAAGCTCTATATTTTGATTGATTAATTAAGTTACAAACCATCTGTAGACACACTCCATTTTTCATCCACTTTCATACGCGTTCATCTTATATGCCGACTTTTAATATGATTCATCTAATTATGTGATTTACTTGATCTATACCTCAGAAGCCGGGGACGTCCGTGGAAGACATGGGACGATCAAGTGAATCAAATACTCGAGTCGGGTCATGTCAGAAGTCGGAATAACAGAAGAGAATGTATGAGGCGTTGTACGAATGTGAATGAAGCAAGAAGTGTATGCCAAGATCGAGTTGTTTGGCGGTCCGTCCTCTCTGCCTACCCCTGCGGAGAAACGGTGTGATGATAGTTAGTTAGTTATACCTCAGTGGGCGGGCTTAAATATAAGATTGCCATTAGCGAGAAATGAAAATAAATAAAAGCCCTACATTAGCAATGGGCAGCCCGCTCAATGGATAGAGAAGATTATCTCCACATTTAAGGACCTCTAACCCACAGTTGACACAGTAAGAGGGAGAAATGCTTCCAGGCACTGTACACAAAAATTTTACATTGCGATATATATTTACTTGATCTTCCTTTATCTGTCTTCATGAGAAAATTACATTAATACTTATAGGTATGCAGAGTGAAAAACTAAATCTTACAAAAGTATTCGGTGATCAGATCTGAATAGCCAGGTACTTTAAAACCCTCCTCCTTTTCCTCCTAACATATCCGGATTGGGGTAACCATAGTCCTGCATCACATTTTTCACTTTTAATTTTATCCGCCTAAATATGTATATGATTTACTTGTTCGTGCAATATATTTCCGGAAAATTCAAATGATTGTAGCTTGGCAATAAAATGTGATTATTTAAATAATAAAGTAGAACAATGTTTCCATTACTGTGGCCCCGCCGGCCGCTTAAATTGTCTTTGAAATTTATTATATACATTGAAAAAATTTAACATTCCAATTTTCACAGTTCGTTTTGGACATAATCCAAAACAACATATATGAATTATATTAACTTTTTTTTTTTAAATTTATAACTTTGATCTGTGAATTAGATTTTGTTTTATTTTTAAAAATGGGTATTTTGATACATACTTTTTAGAAATACAAAAAAATCTCTTTTCGGTGTAATTATCTTTCTTGCAGAGCGGTAAATATTTAAAATTATCAAATATAAAATTGTCTTAGAATATGATGCAGAATCATCTCCTTCCGGAAAGTACCACTAATTTCTGAGAAAATTTCGTTAAAATTAAAAATGTGCTTTTGGATGATTGTGTTTTTTTAAACGTACTTTTATTTTTCCGTGGGTCATCTTGGTGTTGTCATTTAAAACATTTTAAACGAGGCGCCCTCAATTTTTGTCTACTTTTAACTGACAAAATTTACGTTTATTTTTAAGTGAAAACCTTATGTTTCGAAGCCCGTCGTACTGAAATTTTTGTTATTTACAGATTCCTAATTAGGTACTCATCCGTATTGACTCTTCACGACGGGTCTATGGGTTGCCTCAACTCACCCGGTCAATCAAACTTGAAGAACGCATTAAAATTTTGTTCCACAAACATAATTTCATGAACAGTAAAATGCGTTCAAAAAAGATAACCATCATGACCTCTCTCTCTTCCTCATACACGAGACATGAAATAAAAAGAGGGGTCCAAGTGGATCTCTCGGCGGCAGGATCACAGCTTGATGTAAAACACTCAACTGAAGCAAGTGGACCAGTACTGGGTTGTAACAAGCCTATAGAAGTGAATAATGTCCGTGTATCCGAAGTAAGCTAAATTAGTCTTTACTTCTGGATATAAATATTCAAACATTTTCAAATATCTTTCTTTACCAGGTGATCAATTTACTTAACCTTATGTAAACTGCATATATAAGTTTTCTTTCAAACATTCTTATTTATTTTTATGTGAATACCGCACAAGTGTTCGAACTGCTCCCAACTGTTGAAACTATGATATCCCAAAATGGGGTATGTTGTGAGGCTGAACATAGTAGGGAGGGGAAGGTGACGGAAAGAGAAATGCGGGGAAGTACCTATCTATTCAGATCTAGTCACCAAGCACATATACTATATACTATTTTTTTTTAGTTAATTGTGAATCAACACAAATTAATTAAATAAAAATTACGTGCGCACGCTGGAATTTGAACCCGCGACCTCCAGATTCGTAGTCGACTATTCTTATCCAGTTTTGGGGGTGGATGTCTCTGTTCAACAGCAGTATGATGGGCCGGATCGGTAGAGACCGATTGAGGGACCTTGAGGACTCTTAACCTCTCCAGCGAAACTCTCTCGACCCATCGCCTGGAATCGCAGTGGAAGGAATGGATTAATATGTCCATCAATCCATTCCACATACCCCTCATATTTTTTTCCTTCCAAAAACGTCTCCTTCCCTTTCTTCCACAATTATTCCCCTCAGGATCATGTATGGAGTTAATGTGAAAAAAATAGGATGTTTAATTAGAAGTACCTTCTAGGGATTACCTGTTCAGTGGGTTTTGTGGTGTTGGGATACATGGTGTTAGGTTGCACCTTAGGGGTCGTGTTGGGGTCACGGTGTCAGTCTCCCCTCCCGGACCACTTACTGAGTTGTCAGTTAAGCGTTTTTCATATTAACATAAACAGTCTCGGATTAATCTGCGACCACAGCAAGCCGGCGAGTCGAGGTGGGAACTTGATGAGAAACTCTCAGGCAGGGTGGTTCGTGGTGAAGATACTGAATGGTTGGTTGATTTTGTTAAATCGTTTGTTACGCATTTTTGGACGCACTAGAAAACAGACGTCAAGTAGGAAGACTATCTTTATTTTACCCGTATTTCTATGGAAGATGCTCATTGTCATTAATCCCAACGACACTGGTGTATATTTGGGAACACGCCAAACACGCGACTAACAATTATACATGATTATAACCCTATATATAATTCAAATAGACTAGAGCACACTTACAATACCCGTCTCAATTTCAATGAAGGATTACTGGTTCTTGAGCATAAAAACACATTTAGACAAAGAACTTTAAACCACATGATTCCTGCTATAAAAAATAAAAAAACTGTATTAAAACTAAAAATAGTTAAAACATGGCTAGCTGAAAGGAAGTATTTGTATTAGATAATAATGAGAAAAAAAATTATCTAGGGTTTATTAATGTCGTTTATGTTTTTATTTTATATTTTTGGAAAATATTTTTAAGTAAGATTCTTGAGAAATATTTATGCTTTAAGTTTGTTACATATGTTTTTCTATGTTTTTATTATATATGTTGTAACCTTAACTGTAAACTGTAAGTTTTGAGTTTTGAATATCAAGCTCCCGTTAGACAACCTACAAAAAAGTACTTTATCGGGACTTTTCGTCGTTTATATTTTTTTGTAAAAAATGTATGGTAAGTGTAAATAAAAAAATTGCATTTGTCACAAGAGAACAAGTGACTCGTTCTATGACTCGTTCTCGAGTTATCAAGCTGTGTAACGATTTGCCGGCCTCTGTTGTGTTTCCTCCTCCCTACAACGAAAGTCTCCTTAAGGCAAAATCTTCATTCCTTCCTCTTCTCAAAAAGACCCTCCATGTATAGCATCCTCAAAGATGATGAAGGAAATTATTTTTCTCCTGCCTGGAATAAATATGAGAAAAAGTTTACAATAAAGTAAGTTTTCAATGTGATTTTGAATTTGTTAAGATGCTTTCCCCAAGCAATTATGTTTATTTCAGTATTCAAGCAAGTATTCTACGTCAGATAGCATGATCAAAATATTTGACCCAAAAAAAAAAACGACAAAATTACATACCTTTACTACAATAGCTCATCCTCCTGAAATCAAATCTCCGTAAGAATATTCATCGATGTAAAATTTATTATATATTACATTATGAACCATTGAATGTAATATTTTAACAGCTCTCAAAATAAAACAAAGACACAGAAAAGAAAAGGATAACGGTATCAACTGGGACTCGAACCCAGTACTGAGATTTCTATGAGTTGTTAATATCATCTTCAATTTAATCCCATATATTTTTGGCTGCTTTTTTATCATGAATACAAGATTCGACCCGAAATAATTTGTAATCTTTAGATAGTGTGTTGGATATACATATTCGACTTTTGTTTCTATGGGACACCTGTTGACTTTTTCTAAAAGTCTTCAATTAATATTCTTTTTTACAATATCGAATCTTATTGTAATATATTTTTAATCATTGAAGGTAATATCTCGGAGGTACCGGATACACCATTAGGTCGTAGGTTTGAGTCCCAGCTGCTACCGTTACCTTTTTATTTTCTGTGTCTTTTCGGTTTCATATTTAATTTTATGAATTATCTTCATTGATTAAAAATACATTGCAATGAGGTTTATAAGCCCCAATAAGTTATTTCTAATTGAATATTATGTTATTACTTTATCTATTTCGCTGTCATAAACCTGTGTAAATACATTTTTCGATCTCATAATAATCCTAGTTTACATATATGTTGTTATGAAGCAAGTCCCTAACAACTAAGGTTGACAAACCGCCGACCCGGAATTAACCATAAATAAACATTAGTTGTCTATGATAATTATTTCTCCTAGCCGCTCCGTTTGGGAAGGGGAGGGGGGAAAAGGGACCGCAAGGGAACTTGGGAAAGACAGGGCGGGCATTCTAGTCTGGAGAGCCGAGCCATCCTGTCACCCGCTTCTGCGACCAAAAACTGGTGTCGTCCCAATTTACTTACCTATTTATTTCCCTCTTGCTTTTTGATAAAAGAGAAATCATTTAAAATCACTCAATTTCATTTTATCCTTTAATAATCTGAAGGCGTCCACAGAGAGGTTAAAGCTTTTCGTAGAGCCTTTAGTAGCAGCTATAAAAATATAGACCTGACTGCCAGGTATTTTTAAATAGCAAAAGAGAGTTGTTTTTATTTTGAATTCCCTATTCCCGTTTCTATTTATATGTATTTGTTTTTATTAATGATAACCAAGCGGTAATTTCGAAAATCGTCCATTAACGAACTGACAACACGATTAATAGACGGATGTATCGTTTTTTTTTATATACATCCATCTACCCTGAGGTGAGCTAGTCGGGAACCTTCTATATAATAAATCTATTGGTGAACTTTACTAAGATTGCAAATTCAAATGTGCTTACGAACAGGATCGAGAGATTCTGTTTTGTGACAATGGGTAAAATAATTATGTGGTTGACCAATTGTTCTTTAAATGGATTCTCTCACAGTTTTTTTTTTTTTTAATTTAAAAAAATATTTTTTTATTAAAAATTCTTTAAGGTAGTTGTAGATTAATTGATCATATTGCATTGTAAAATATAGGTATGTTAAAATATTTGATTATATTCACAGTCCTCCTCACTGGGGATTCCTGTTCCGAGGCGGAATGTAGGTTGTTGTGTTGGTATTATTGATATATTCTCTTCATAATTTTTATAATTTTCTCATCGTTATGTTTTCTTAGCTATAATTTATTATTATATCTCCATGGTATTAATTATCTCGTTTCCAATTAACTTTCCAGCAAATGAAAATTCCCATAGCATGACATAGATACCAGTAGCTGAGAACAGTTGTGGAACCGAAAAAAAATCAATTTGGGCCTAGCCGCCACTGCATACAGGTAATATTCATTCGTAGTTATGACATGCTATGAAGTTAAATGTACATAAAAGAATAAAGGATTTTATCCGGTTGATGATACGTTTACTTATGTTAGCCTCCAGTACCATAGATCTTTTGTACACATAACTGAAGAGTACTTGTCTGTAAATTCTATGTTTTAAATAAGAAGCTCCCGTTAGACAAATGTACAAAAAAAGTAATTTATCGGGACTTTTTTGAATTGTATTTTTTTCTCATGTAAAATTAAATAAAATAAAAAGGTATATAATCATAAATCCATTAGTATCCACGATTATCAGTAATTTGCATGTCGAGATTTTATGCACAAAAAGTTTGTACACAAAACGGTTCTTATTAAATATTTGAAGAATAAACTTTTTTTTAATTTCCTTCGTACATTTTAAGAAAGCAATTCAGTGGTTTAGGCAGCTCTTGGGATATCCCAGTGGATATCTCGGTCGAAGCAATAACCTTTTTTCTATATGATTTTCTAACACGTAAAATTGAAGGGCCAGCACAAAAATGTTACCCTAAATATCACGTTACAGGTTGCTTACTCAAGTAGTACCACAAATCTTTTATCTGTGGATTCTATACAGATGGTTAGGAAAATGTACGTGATTTCAAGATACTAAAATCCTGAAACTGTAATATTTCAATTCTATGAAATACTCGTACATCCCAAAATATCTGAAAACAGGTGTAGTTTGATAACCAGTGAAAACAGTTTTTAACGTTTTATAAAAAAAAATCCATTATGTGTTTTTCATGTAGAATTAAAAAGATTACAGTTTGAAGATTTTTGTATGTTGAATCCATCTACATTTTCCTAACTACCCTAATGGAATTCACAGTTAGATAATTTTTGTGATAGTGTTTAATATTTATAAAAGCATGTAGTTTTACAGATCTAATATAACAAACACATGTGCTCCTCATAACTCGTAAGGGGGGTCGATTCGAACGATGGATTGAACAAGCACCGTACGTACAATAAATTACAATTATTACTCGTATAAAACGTTTTTATATGTATATCGTATTTTAAAATTTTTGTGTATAGTGCCAGGGAACCTTTCTCGCTCTTCCTGTGTCATCATTGGTTAGAGGTGTATAAATGTGGAGATAATCTTCTCTACCCAGTGAGCGGGCTGCCTAACATTTTACTCCGAAATCAGAATCGAACTCGAATCCCTCTATCTCCAGCCTCGGCCGCTGAACACCCAGCACCGACCCCCTCTGTCTCCGCCCAAATTCAATCTTATACCCTCCATTACCTTAGTGAGCGGACTGAAATATGAGATTGCCACCAGCAGGTGCCGTTAGCACATAAAACACATAGTTTGAAATAAAAACGTGTTTATAAAATTATTAGCTGGGGTCTTATTCGGGGTTCTGGGAAAGGCACAATGAATAGAAGAAGAACACGGCCAATATAAGTGTATTTATTATCAACAAAACAAACAATACATTGTTCGTAAGGATTATATTAGAAGTATGTATATGGTTCTTAGTTTAATTCAAGAATAGAATAATATCTACATAAGATTTGAATCCTCGAAACTACAATCCGAATAAACAATTGAGGACACATATTATATTATATTATTATAGAAATGCAAAATATTAGGCCTCAAGATGGAATAAAAGAAGGTGAATGAATAAGCTAAAAACTAGTAAATTTTTACATTTTATTATTCGGCCGTTTATTCTAATTGACTCAATCTCAATTCATCTTTACATTTTAAATGAGTTAGACCATTTCTTCTATCTACACCACCTAGTTTATACAAATTTTATTAAACATTTTACACAAAATTAGGTAACGTTTAAGGATACATTTTAAGCAAAACGCGCGTACCTAACTTTAAGGTTCTATAGCGAGATTACATAGTCCTCACTTCTGGAAGTTTCAGATAACATTTCAAGCTCAAATTAACTGACCTTATAACAAAAATACATATTGTGTACACTTAGTACATTATCAACAAACATACATACATAATTTATATTCTCATGGCGCTCCGAACCAAATTGAACAACGGTGTAGTAATTTCTAAACGCGTGACAATAAGAAAACTATTTAGTAAATCCAGAGGTATTACGGTTCTTGTCGGATGTTTGATGCATTATAAAACAGTGAGACTGTGGCGAATGATATTTAATGCAATCAAAGATTCAGTGATGTTCAATTGTGCTGAAATATGTAATTATTCATCTTTCATTTTTCTTCAAAGAATTGGTTTTGATTTTTTTTTAAGACAATCAAAGAAATATCTATACATATAATTATTCACATATTTTAAGGTACTCTGGATTTTAATTGGTGTATTTATTTGAAATAAGTGTGCATGCTAATCTTACGTACATTCGTTGTAGTAAATAGAACTAAACATTAAGTACTGACTATCCACGATAATTTGGTGTTGGGAGTATTTCGATTTCACTTTCGTGAAAAAGTCACTTGTCTGAACACAAACCGACGATGGGCATAATTGGGAACTATAAACTGGTGAAAGTAACTAAGTAATTATAAATTCTACCTACGAACATTAAACCTTCTTGAAAAGACACATTATCTTTCAAAACCCATTTGTAACGCGCACCTAAATGAAAAATAAATAAATTAATAGCATTTCTTCAAAATATATTACGGGTTTTATTTATTTATTTTACTTTTGCCTGGAAGCCATGTTACAACAATGCTTTCTTTATAATTTACGAAGAGATATTATTAAATACGATTAACTGTATTGAATAAAAACATTTAATTGTTTTGGGTTTATTTTTTAAACATTTTAGTACTGTTACAAACATTTACTTACTCATCGAATACGCGTTAACAATAGTCTTAACAGAATTTGTCAAATTCAAAGCTTTTTTTATTATTATTGTTGACAAACTTTAATAATATACGAAAAATAAATATTACAACGTTATTTTAAACATTCGAGCACATTATGAAACAAATTATTTTGAAAAAATGCATTACACTAAAGAAAAGAACATGATATGCCTAAAAAACCTCAAATAAAACGATTATAAATCTTATTCGAGAAGCTCTAACATTGAGTAAAAAATAGACTTCGATAGATATTAATAAAAATATGCAGATGATACACTAAGGGTTATAATATTTAATCAAACCGCAAGAAAATAAATAACTACTGATAAAAGCGGTTATTTTACTGAAAGTATATTCCCTTTTTTACTAATAACACAATCCTAGCATATTTTCCAATCTCAATCCAATCGAAATACCTTTAACAACCTCTTACAAAACAAGTGAATAAGGTAATTAATAATCTATATGAGTGGAAGCCAACGTTAAACCTAGCTAATGTAGTCAACCCGAAGTAATGTTGTATGAAGAGAAAATGTAGTGAATAGTTAGAGGTTTATTACGAACTGTATTATACACATAATTTTATACCGCTAATGAATCCACCTATAAAACTTAACATTACATATTTGGTGATGACTTCTGGTGTGATGACTGAAACAAATTGTGTCTACAGGAAGTTTCCTAGAAAAATACAAACATATTAAAATTTGGCTTCTAAAAAGCACGTGCGAGTATATTTCATGTTTCTTTAAAAGCTGCTTATATTTTGAGTACTGTATTCAAGAAGTACTAATTGTATTAGTGTATTTTAAATGCAATATATTATGTTAGTTATTTTACTTAACCTGGTATATGTAATTATACATTATTTTAACATCAACGACACACATTCTAAAATATAACATTGATATACAACAGATATCTAAACATCGCATACTCATTTATGTTTATACCAAATTTGCCAAAACATGTGTACATATCACTGTACACCTTATTTTGTACAGGAATATTAAACATGGGATAGGTCTTGGAAGACTTTAAATCTTGTTTTACTTTAGGTTTAAGAAGCTTTATATTCTAGTTTTCAACAAGTCAAAAATACCCAAGGAAACAATAACTAATTTTATTAAATTTAATTAGCACGTATATATATTAACTTCAAATTGTGACTTTTTTGTGCAGATACTAATTGTTTCACACTTCCCCTAGAGAATAAAAATACTGTTAAAATCTCTTCAATAAATGTACAATTACTTTTAATCGTTGAAGGTAATATTAACAACTCCCAAATCGAAACACGAAACCGAAAAGACAAAGAAAATAAAAAGATAACGGTAGCAGCTCTGATCCAGGATTTCATGGTCTATCCGAGATCTACGCTATATGCCAACTGAGCTACGGCTACCCCAATCCATCCCGTCATTTTTATTGGTATCACACTTCGACTTTAAAGAACTGTCAATAATATCATCCTCAATTAATTCCCATTTTGCTGCTACCTTTTTTATAGTCACAAGATTCTGCCCAAATTCATTTGCTTATACCACGCTGCTACCGTTATATTTTTCTTTTCTGTGTCTTTTCGGTTTTGTGTTTCAATTTGAAAGTCATTAATATTATTTTCAACGATTAAAAACATATTACAATGAGATTTATAAGCTTCAGTAAGTTATTTAAAAAAAAAAAATTATTTATTATTACTTTATTCATAAAATTAATAAGAAATATTTTAAATACTTGTGTAAGTGCTGTTAAAATCAGTCACTACATCAATAATTGTGACCACTTAATACGTTATTTATTACATTTAAAAATTATATATTAGTCGACATTTAGTAAGTTGAACTGGGTTCTTACTATTAAAAATATTAATGATTAGAAATTTGTTAAACTGGGTTTTATTTACTATATTTCTTTCTGAATCGTGCTTGTTCTTAATCATTCGTTGCAAATGAAAGTTTACGTTGTGTGATTAGTGATCGCTTCCTTGGATATGTTTGCCCCTGTAGTCGGCGGGTACTTACCGATTTGCGTCGGCAGTACACTCTGTGTGTCGTTACCAATATCGACGTTGGTTTTCCCAAGCAAGTTATCAACGCCCAACGCCGAAGTGCCTCGGTAACGCACTAATTCAACATTGACTTTATGTTATCACCTGAAAGGCGATAAGCAGCGCGATGGAAGATATGTCAAGAATGAGGGCCGGAGACAAGGGGACTAATGCTATGTGACAAAACTCACACGAGAGATTAGAATATAGTTCGACTATCAACATTGTTAGGTTGATCAATAATTGTGCAATAATTCCGTAGCATTCTGAAAAACTTTTCCTAATTACGAATTAGCATCACGTTACCCCATTGGGATGGGATTTGAACCCTAGACCTAAGGATGCTTGTTTTAGGGATAATTGATAAGGAAATTAAATAATTAATATGTTTAAATTCATTTCGACATTTTTTTTCGTAGAAACAAGTGCCTATCTTTGTGGTTTACAGTCTTCTTGACCATAAATTGAAAGATTACCATTATTTAAAAACTAGTTAGGTTATAAGGGTTTTTTTAAATTTTAATCCCATCTAAATGCAACGACAAATTGCAATCACTATGAAAAAGTGGTGACCCTACACTAGAAACTAATTGAACAGTCTAATATGGTAGTTCCTATTAAGCCTAAGTTTGAAGTTAGCTACAATAGTTGACATTCTGGAATAATATTTTGTCTTTATTTGATAGAAAACTCTTTTTTTATGTAACTTGTAACTTAACTTTCTATTTTTATTTAAAGAAAATTAATGTTATTAAAGATCTGTAGAACTTTAATGACAACTTGTAACTTTTCTTTCTATTTTTATTTAAAGAAAATTAATGTTATTAAAGATCTTGTAGAACTTTAATGACAACTTAATTAACTTTAAATTTTAATGTTTAAACAAAATAACAATTAAAAAGAGACCTTTTACGGCGAAATAAACAATATATCTAAGCCATGTGTGGTTTATACAAATGAATAATATCTTTTAATCTAAGATTGATAAAATTTGTTATTTGAAACTTTAATTGAAGTCAGAACATGTATAATAATTATTGATACAAAAATATTTGTCACATAGCAAAAGACACCCCCGGCCCCGGCAGTAGCGGAAGCATCAGCAGTCGGGGAAACTCAGTAGAAAAGTAACATTTATCTTGGGTTATACACAGGGATCATACAGTCATGGTACTACGTCATCTAAAGCACATCAACAGAGACACAGTACAACAAACATCTCAGCTAAAATAACAGCCAACTGAGTCAGGTGGGTCAGATTCCTCGGAGAAGGTGAAGAATCCTCACAGGATTGTTAGAATTGTGGTAGAAGTTATTGAAAGTGTTAAAAAAAACACATAAATGTTGCAGACACAGGAAGAGATATAAATACATGTATAGATATGTAAAATAAACTATATGTTATTAGATGTAAAAATCTTAAACAAATAGAAATAGAATTGTGGTTTTGTAAACATTCAAATGTGTAGCTATATTTATGTAATGATAATATTTTGTACGTCTTATGTGTTTTACATAATATTCTGTGAATTGAATGTCAATGGAAAATAGCAATGTTTTCATTCGAATTTTTGTTAGTTTTGTACGATATTAGTTGTAAGGAGAATGAATTATTCTGTACGAAAATTAGAACCTGATGAACTTTGTGAAAATCACTTCAATAATATAAACTGTTGACCGAAACATTAAAATAATACAAAAGATAAGCAGTTCCACCATGTTACAAAATTATTTTTAATTCTTTGTATAGGTAATTTCGCATTCACTGCTTTATTTATTAGAGGTCTCTGTGATCGTTTTTTCGTCAAATTCATTTTTTACAATTGAAGTTTTAGGGAGTGAGTGATCTCCTGAAGGACCATCCGAGAATTGGTATTTAAAACAAAGTATGTACTAAGTCTCAATAAAAATAACTTAAATGAAAAAAATCTAGAAAAATAGAAAGACCGGGGAGGAATTGAACTCACGACGCTTGGGTGAGACCCAAACGCGATGCCAACTCAGCCACTGACAGGTCATAATAACCGAATGGTTTGTTTTCATAGTGAGTTACTCTGGATTTTATGTTCAGAAGGTGTACTCGTATGTGTCGTAAATAGTATTTGTGATTAGTGTTAGCACGGGTTATTTTTTTTCTAGAAAAATATGTTTTTAAAAAATTGTCAAAAACGTTACTTTTCGGTCATTTTCCCCATTATTATCAAAAGATGATTTATTTAATCAAAATATTTCCTAAAATCAGAGAAAAAATTTAAGTATTAAATTAATAAAAATATTCAATTTATTTCCACCGGCGTTAATTAATACATGTTATATTATTGTCAAGTATAAATATAATGCTGAAATGTGTAAAACTGATATCATTTTTGTGAAAGTATAAATTGGTTCGTCTGAAATAAAATACATGAAAAATTGTAATTTTTTTAGAACTGTCTTCGGGTATCTATATTTTAATCATGCATTGAAGTCTTAATAAAAAGAAATGTATTTTTGGTACTTTATCAAAGTCCGATACAAATTATAAGGGGATCAGAAATATCAAATAATTTTAATTAATAATTTTAAGTAGAATTTGATAAAATAAATACTTTTCTTTTTTTTCAAATATATCTAGGCCAATTATTTCACGTCTAGAAACAGTCATGTACAGAGATTCTAATATCCATTGTGAGATCAAACGTCATAATTTGTCTCAAACAATACAATATTCTTCTTGCAGCATCTGCTGAAGTAACTATGCATACAAAATACGATTAGTCGCACAGCAGCATTCCTCACGAGACGTTCTAGGTATTATAGACACAGCGGGTAAAGGTTTAGTTAGATCTCCTAGTAGAATTGAAGAGAAGTACATACATAGAGGCTTCACAAAATGGTGACGATTTAAAATAATAATTAAAGCGGATCGTAATATCATTGCAGTTTTTTAACCCGGTTGGGTAACGTTGTGAGGTGGATAAAAACGGGGGTCGTAGGGAGAGATTTGATAATGCGGGCCTTGAATTCCGGAGCTCGTTCCACGTACGAGTCGATTTAAACAAAAACGAGTCGGCGAAACGACCCGTTCTCATGAAGCCGACATAAATTCTGAATGAATGTTCCGCTCGTGTCCGTCGAGTTTCACGCACGTGCACCGGCGCAGAGGGCACCAGCGCTGCTAATTCCTTCGAGTAGGCTCCATTGAAATATCTGTAGAACAGACTCAGCATATGCATCAGAGATGGCAGTTGGTCTGTTAACAGCGGATTGTCAAACAGACGAACCGCCCTCCTTTGCACAGAATCAAGCAGGTTTATCCACTTTTGTGAGCTCCAGCCCAGAGGTGACTTCCAAATTCAATTGTTGGGCTTACTTGAGATTTGTATAGGATTAGCAGTTGATCACTATTGAAGAATCTGCTAGCCCTATACATTGACGCCCAGTTTCTTGGATGCTAGATTTAGTCGGGCTTCTATAGAACCCCGATACTTGGCTGGTCTGAAATATTCACCCCAAGCATTTCAATGGAATCTTTGTTGGGGAGGGTGCTCCCTTTGAATTACCCCAGACAGTCATTGACAACCTTTTATACCGAGATCAGATACGCTTGGGTTCTGAAGACGCTGATGGTGACCAAGTTGGCCCTACCACAGGCACGAACCTTCTCGAGGTGGTGGTCAACTTTTATTCTCAAAGCTTCCCTAGTCGTTCGGACATCAACAGAGGAAGGAGGCTTGTCGAAAAGAAAATCATCGTGAACGGTGCTGTCATCGGCGTAGCAGTGTATTGGTGCGCATTCAACGAGATCGTTTATGCGCAACAAAAACAGCGTAGGCGACAGTACAGATCCTTGAGGTACACCCGCATTCATTTGGTTCGGAGAGGAACATAAACTGTCAACTGCAGTTTGAATTGTTAGACAGTATCGCGGTATTTAGTATAACGTACTAACTGTAATGTTTTAAATCAAAAGACTTCACGGGTAAGTCAATTGAAAGTGATATATTAGCGTTCATCGTCCATAAAATGGACTTGGTGAAAGAACATACATTATTATGGTATGTAATAATAAAAATGTAATTAGTTCCCCACCTTTAAAACCCCATCTCCCTCTCCTCCCTGTTTCCTTCTGCTTCACAACATTCCCCAATTGGGGAAGCCACGACCACACTGACTCCGAGCGGTTGGGATTCTTGTATTGCCGTTTTCATAAATACGAGTAGTTTTTAAAGGGTGATGATTTATGTGACGCACAATTAAAGATGACGCACTCAAGATTGTGTGTATTGGTGCATATATATACGACCCTCACAGCGATGTCCTTGTGAAACTTAACTGAGAAACAGCATTCTGTCTTGGTTACTCCCACGTATTATAGTAATTAGCTAGAAAGGGACAATAAGTGATCGTTTCGATCATTGAATTTTAAAAGAAGAAACTTTTTTAAGTTTACAGCTCGTTCTTTTTATTATTTAAAAATCAACTCTTTTTCATTTTCATTGGAATTTTCCCCTTTTAATTCGATTAGCATGTTTGAAATATACTATATGCTAGCAATGCATCTATGTTGGACACAAATTCAATTTGGGAGGCGGGTATGGGTACCACGACCCTTGGAACCATTTATTAGAAAACCAACACCTCTGCCATAGGACACCAAGTGATTCATTACGATTCATTAGTGACTTGCAGAGTGAAGAGGTACCTGGATTCATGAGGTAAGGTGTGTATAGGTCTTGGTGGTAGATGTGTCAGAGACCGGTTAAGGGAGACTTCTTGACCTCTCCATTCAGATTCTCTCGACCCTTAAACTGCAGTGGAAGGGATGGATTGACGCGTCTGTCACTTCTGGAGACACCCCCAGATTCCTACCCACCATTCATTTATTTTTACTTCCCAGAACTTTCTTTTTTAAAAAGACCCTCCATACAGGCACTGAATTTCCAAAGATGACACATAGACCATGAGGAAAATAGTCTCAAGGCCCTATGTGTGAAGTTGATGCATTTAAAAAAAATCATTTATTCAAATGGCATTGAAGTTTCTGCAGATATTATCATGACGAATCAGTTTGTGTAGCACCTGTGTTTTCCCACATTTAAATATTCAATTTTCCCACAATCATCATTTCCACATGAAGTCTTCTTCGTTCGTATGGTGAGGGTGGCGGTCAAAAGGGAACACCGAGGACTTTAAACAGTAAAATTTTGTTAAGTTGTTAGAAATAATTGATTTTAATATTTCAAAACCATCACCATTTTGTGAGCACATTAAAAGCACAGTCAACAACGAACATGGAAGCAGAAGTTGAGGGTTCTTGTAATCACGCGAAGGCAACAACATGGATGCTTCTAACAGAGTAGAACTATAAGTATGGAGAGGTTTCTTACCGAACAGTAGACCGATTACTACAACGCCGATGACGCCCATAATTATCATCATCTGAAACATTTTAATTAAATCATGTCAATAAGATCAGTAAAATAAATACAAATTTAAGCAAATTCATGCATTAATAGAATCCAGTGTATTTTCGTTACGTCGTAAAATTTTCTGATATGACAGGTATTTCAGATCTAGTTATATAATATAGAGTCACTAAACACCTAAGCTCTGCCATCGTCGCCACTATTAAATTCCATAGCGGTACAGGAACGCAAGACAAAATGTAACATTTTTCTGCAACACGTGCACAACCAACTATCAGTCACACTCACTAACCAATAGGATGCACGATCTGGTTAATCGTTTTTGAAGGTTTTGTTTATATATATTTGCTGACTCCATTCATAAAATAAAGCGTCATCTATACCACCACTTTGATGAATTCAACAAGTAATTATTGTACCGTGGATAATGTAGCTTTAATGATTTGCATTGTTTTAGTTTTCTATTTTATGCTACTTTTAAACGTTTTAAAGATATTGTTTAACAATACTTTTTCATTTAAAAACTTGATGTACTTACTTATATTTTTCTAAAACTCATTCTGCCATAAAAATAATTAACATAAAAGCGTAAAACTTGAATTTATTTGATGTCCATAGCATATGACAATATTATTGCGAGGGTAAACTGTTCATCTCGTGATCTGAGATTCGTTAAATTCCCTTATTAACGGTCAGCAACCAAAAAAACACACTTTGTAGTCTGCTAACGCAAGAAATGCTATGGATGATGTATCTGTAATTTCTATACAGGTACTGATAGAAAAATGTGTAAGGTTTCAGAACACAAAAATTCTCAAACTGTAACCTTTTAAAATTTATATAAAATAAGAACTTGAAAATTAAGTAAAACGTTCAAAATTACCTTCACTGGTTTTTAAACTGCACCCATTTTCAAACATTTTGGTATGTATTTCATAGATTTCAAAATATTAAAGTTTGGGGATTTTTGTCCTTTGGAAAGTTGTATTATTGCTTGAGTTAAGCAGCATTAAAAGTGATGATTTGGATTTTGAGAGCTAACCCTTAATTCGATATCATAAAACAATATGTATTGCAATATATTTTCCACATATCTCTGATTCGTAATTTGACACATTTAAAAAAAACGTTAGATAAATTATCAAAGAACGTTAGTTTACTAACCTTTAGATTTTGTAGCCAGAATTTATTTTTTAATTTGCCAGCTTGCTGCTCGAACTGGGACGCTCCTTGCTGCAGGGCGTCTGAGAAAGGAAAATATAATTATTTCTATATCCAGCTTATCCGTAAGTTGTGCATCCAAAGGACTAGACAGAAAAATAATTTACTTAAAGCTCTTCAAATATCTCCTGAGTATTGAATGTTTACACATATTTTATACCCATCTACAATAGGAAATTATGTAAATACAGTTTTATGCCTATGAAAGGGGACGAAAGGTTAACACGGTATGTATTTATAACTGGTTTAATTTTTAACACAAGTGTGCAAAAGAAGCCTAGTCAATGCAAAAAAGAAATTTCTTTCGATTCACGTTGTACCAGCTGACTTGCAATCCTTACGTAAGTGGAGATTTGCGCTTGTCCTCAATAGCAAAGATATAATACTATTTAAATCCAGCTTACCTGCTCTGTCGTCCAGCTCCGATAATTTTTGATCTCTTTCTAACACCTTCTCGACATTTGTTTTCATGATATCCACCACCTGGAAAACAAAAAATACGTTTCTTCGATAGATATGTAATGATTTTGAGGCGTCACTATTAAATATATCTTTTTCGTATATTAAAATGTATGTTTGTCAGTCTTTCTGTCCTAGATTTTTTAGAAAATTTCTGGACTGCTGAAAACAGCACAGTTTGTTCTAATTAGTGCTGGAAAGGTTTAGAAAGTAGTTTGAATGAAATCCAATATGTAAAACTATTGCTATAAGGTTTTAAAATTAGTTTAAAAAACATTGAACCCGCCATGTTGTTGTATTGAGGTTAGCCCATAGAAGATATACCACTCTGGTTAGCCATAGATTACATATTCAAAAGACGAAAGTTTTTTCGAGAAGAATTCCTTTTAAATGGAAAACACAAGTAAGTACCCACTTAAGAACTTTATTATTTAGATATTGGAATAAAAGATAGTAATCATCGTCGCAAGCCATTACTTTCGCTGTCAAATCAATGAGGCAACCAAACGATAAGCAAGAATTTACAACTTCAGCGCTTTATTTTAAAAAAAATCTTGAACAAGGTCGGGTACACATCAGCTATTAATAAATAAGAATAACTTTGTTTAAACCATTGTTTTTAATATATAAATATCTGCACGTTTCAGAAGCATAGTTTCCATTATCAGTATAAATAGTGTGGTATATTTTTTATCCTTATGAGGGAAGCTTTTCTTGCATGTAGATATTTGCATATTAAAAACGGTAATTTAAAAAAAGTTATTCTTATTTATAATATTAATAAGAAGTACTTTGTTTACACCACCGTTTTTAATATATAAATATCTACATGTTTCAGAACCAAAGTTTCTCTCATCATAGTATACTGTTTATCCTGATGAGGGAAAATTCATTAAAAACAGTGGTGTAAACATAGTACTTTTTTTTTTATTTTTATATGAATACCTCACAAGAGTCCCAACTGCTCCCAACCGTCTGGAGCCAGTGAGACTATGACATTACTAATTGGGGAATGTTGTGAGGCTGAAGGTATTGGGGAGGGAAGGAGAAGGGGAAGACGGAGCTGGGGAAATACCTAGCTATTCAGATCTGGTCACCAAACACGGCTAAAAGCCATTTCAAGCAACGTTTCAATTCTAAATGAGGGTCTTTCACCAGGGCGATACTGAGAGTATCTTCCACTCTGGAACGTGCGCAAATATACTACATATTATTTTTAAATGAATTAATTGTGAAACAACACAAATTAATTAAATAAAAATTACTTGCGCACGCCGGGATTTGAACCCGCGACCTTCGGATTGTAGTCGAGAGCCTTACCCCTCGACCATGGAGGCCGTCAAATCATACGAAATACATTAGTCAGTAATTTCAATACATTATTACTCAACAACGATTGTTAATGTATAAATCTATTCTATTTTACTTTATAAACCACTGTACACTTATAATATTATAAATTTAATTACAATTATTTTTATTATTAATCAAGGTACAAGGTATGATTATTTTTCTCATTAAAAAAACCTTTCTTTCACTTAGATATTTCACTTATTTACAAGTGGAAGAAGGTTTTTATTTTTATTTTAATAGAATGGAATTTCAATATTAATTGACCAGTTTCAAAATTAGAAATGCTCTAATAATTATTACTAAACCCTACAGTAGCAATAGGCAGCTCTTGATTGGGTAGAGAAGATTATCTCCACATTTATGCACCTCTAACCACAGTCGACACAGGAAGAGGGAGAAATGTTCCCTGGCACTGTATGCAAACACTTTATAATACGATATAATTATTACAAAAATATGTAATACTTGCGTTTCCTCGCAAAAGCTTTTCGTATTATGAAATTTTAACTGTCCGGATTTACAAAATTTTCAATATGCTATTTATATTACCACTCATAGTAGTTTTCCAGCAAGAATATTCATATTTTGAGATAAACTTTGGTTATATTATGCATACAACACAAAAACACCAAAGAATGACTTGTGAGTGGAAAATAACGAGAGAGGTTAGAGAATTGAAAGAGGATATAGCCAAAGCGCCAGTGCCGACCATTGCACGGAAGTTGGTTAGTTACCTCATCGACTTGCGCCTGTGTCTGCTGCAGCCGGCGCTGCGCCGCGATCTGCTGCGGGGTGCGCGGCCCGCCCACTATCTCCCCATCCGCCCCTGTCTCCGGCGCCGCTGGAGCCAAACCGCCTTCCGCTGCCCTGGAAACATTACCAACAAACACTCTCTCAATTTTTTATACACATAAAATATTGCGGTAAGCGAGAACGTAAATCTTTCGAATTGGGGATAAGCGAGCTGATCAACTGGATGGATCGTCAAAATGTGTGAACTCTCCATGCATTCGTCGCTCCTCCAGTTACGACTCTGGAGATGAACGAAATAATAAAAAGATTTGTGCTTTCATCCTCAAATGAAATGTTTAACTCTTAGATCTAGGAATCATTGCATATCACTGAATTATATATTTGTTATGAGAGATCGGGAAAGCATTAATCGGAACGGAATCTCTGAATTGAAGTTTCTCTGGGAGCTCTTTTCCAACTTCCATCATTCAGTCTTTACCTGCCCTTTCAAATGTTGCACGTTGTATTATTTGTATGAACTAACTTTTCTCGTCGTCAATGGCTTCCTTGATCTATTTTGACTAACTTCCAGTCGGATGTCTACTCATTCTTCATAGTCGTTTCTGCATGACTAAGAATCACGATCACATTGGACCTGTCTCTTCACAAAGCTCCTCCATTTTTACCGGCCTGTTGCTTTGGGTACCGACCCCACTGAGTTGCCTGTCTGTTCATCAGTTTAAAAACATCCTATTCTTCCCATCCTGAATCATGATGATTTGTTGGCTCATATGCACCATTAAGATGTTTAAATACTACTTAAAATCCAATGCCCCACCCTTCCTTACAGTTTTTACTCCCGCCTGTCATAGATATTCCTGACATTCAGTTTTCCATCCTCCCTTAACTCAGCTTAGTGTCAGAGGCTCCGTTCAACTGAAATTCACTGGCGAATCAATTTTATCACCGCTTTGTCATGTAATTCATTTCAGCTATTTAAAATTACGACACTTGTATTCTCTCACTAATTATATCTCACGTTTTCTTAATTTTTACATTAATTTTTTTACTGCCTCAAGCAAAATTCTCAAGTAAGTATTTTTTAAGCGTCATTCATTACTGCCCTACCTCAAAGCCTCACATTAACGCCAAGTCTCTATATGCAGCTACATTCCATCCCCTAAGTGCCTTAACTCTTTAATAAAGACGACCCCTATAAAATATTCAACAACCCGTAAAGTTTTACGCATTCCGTTTTTCATTATACGTTATTTAAAAGCAATGCCTAATTTTCTAATATTTATATAACTCAATTTCATGACAAATACAGTACAATATTTTGAATATACTACCTTCCACATTACTGTTAAATATTATTCCATCAAATTTTAATCAAAGGATTCCACGAGACGATAACCAACCCTTTCTGCGAACCGTATGAAAATCAATATTGTAATAAGTTATTTCAAAATTAAAATAATGAAATTTGAGTAAACTCAGAAATTTATAATTAAATTCGTCGTTATTTTGAGATGGAAGAAACAGATTAAAACAAAGTCATATCATTGATGTTGTATTTTCCAAGAAATCTTCGGAAACATTGTGAACGTAAGTCTTATTGCGTAGAATTGCATGTGGTGGATTGATTTTTCAGTGCACTCTCAACGTAGCCACACCTAAGGAACAAAATCTTCAAACGAATAACTACACCTTTAGATATCAAAAATTCACCGATTCGATTTACTAAAATTAGACGTTTTCAACAATCATTTCATTTGGTAAATAAAACAGAAGATAAAAGTGGATAATGACTTACATTGGAATTGCTGCGAGATGCAGGTCACGTATAAAAGAGTACAAGATACTGAATGGAAGCAAGAGGTTCGTACGTCATCAAATCCCGAACACATGAGCACGTTTATGAATGAAATCGATAAAGGTTAAACATTTTAAAAACTTTTTCCACGATCCTAATTACATAATAAAACATTTGTCCCACAATCGAGTGCTTTTAGGATTGTTCAGGAATTTTAAAATTATTTTTTTCCCAACCCATATATGGTATAGTGAGTTAACTTGACTAATGTCATATGATTCACCATGGAATGGAACATCCCATGCCGCATTAAAAACATGAAAATAATCGATTGCGGTCAGTTTACATGGAAACTGTAATGCTTATTGTGAAATCCTTTTCCACCCCCCCACCCCTAGCATGTAATTAAACTTCAATATTATTTATTTACAGAATGATCATAATTAAGTTTTTAACGTGAAAATACAATCTTCTTAATGGAAAAGCAACCATACACAACCCTTAATAAAGGGTCAAGAATCCGTACTATTTCCAGAAATTCAAAGGATTTCAGCGACCGAAACAATCTTTAAGAATGGGGGCAAAAGGGTATTTTTAGAAGTGTTATTGTAAAATTGTATTCATTACTTGTTTAATACGAAAGTATATATTTTTATAACAGAAAATCAACCATATACAACTCTTTCAAAATGGTCCAAAACCTTAATTTTTCAATATTTTCAGACGACATCATTGTCTTAAATTTCCCAGAATAATTTTGCGGTTAAATGCATTATTATTTTAAAATACCATTTCAGTGCTTTTTTTTTATTACAATCAAATAGGTATTTTGTCATTTTTGATTGTATATAAAAGTTTTGTCAGTGTAACGATTTTTTATGGAAAATTTGCTAATATCACTTACATCTTTTATCGAATGAATAGAGTTGTGTCGTAAATAATAAGGCTCCAAGCCTCGGCGATCACCACCACTTATCACTTGGCTAGTCACTGAACAGGACCGGGACCGTATCGCGAATTCGGCTGAGCGATCGGTGAATTTTGTGATTTTGAGTAGAATATTGAATGGAGGAAAATGGCTTCGCCTTACAAACCGTTCGAGGCGTTTACGGAAAGCAGACGTACAGTCGCAGGAGGGAGTTTACGTTTACGCAGGCGTAAAGCCGAGCAGAGCCCTTCAAAGCTCAGCTCAGAAAAACTTATAATTTTTAAATTCAAAATAATTAAATTTCTTATATTATATTTTACTTACATAGCAGGTCTCGACCGAGATTTAGAGATATTATTTCTTTGTACTTATTTTTATTTTATTTTTTTTTAATTTTGTAATGAAATAATTCATTACATTCTTTTCTCTCTTACTGAATGAACTTTGCATATTTCTCTATGTTTTTCTTTTTTTTTTCTACCTCTTATTTTATGTAACTATTATTATTTTTTGTTTGTATTATGTACACTTATGTAACGTATTGCATTGCACTACCCCCGCATACCTTCTGGAATAAAGAACTATTATTATTATAGGAAACAAAAAAATGGCTTAATATTGTTTTTTTACAGTTAAACTGATATTATTACAACGCTTCATTGCTCGTAACAGAAATAAATTCACAATTTATTTTTATTTACATTAAAAAAAATACAATGCAAATAGTCCCGATAACTGGAGCTTGTTATTCATATCTCAAAATTTACAGTTAAAGTTCTAAATAAAATAAAAACATATGTAACAAACAAATTAAAAATAATAATTCATTTTAAATTTGTTTATTTATAAATTTAAAATAATGTATAGTATATTTGGAGCACGTTCCATAGTGGTAGATACTTTCAGTATCGCCCTGGTGAAAAGACCATCATTCAGAATCGAAACATTGCTTGAAATGCCTTTGCGAGCATTTGCGACTTTTATACGGTACGAACATAAGAAAGATCTAATTACTTATACTTAAATATTAAAGCAGGCAGGTTATCCTTTTTTCTTTCCTCGGATTATCAAATGAACGAGTTACAAAATTGCAATGCGAAAATTAAGCTGTCATCATTTATAATACATTATAAAAAATTTGAAAAAAAAACATTTTTCAAATACATCTATTGTTCAGGATGCGCCAAATGTTCTACTTCCTCTCACTGTACCATCCTTGCCGCCATGGGTGCGCACGCGCCGCAGCCTGCGGCTCTTCGCGTTGATCAATACGGGGCGACCATCCCCTCCCCCTCCCTGCCGATCCGTCACCACCCACTGCCACCCACCGTCACCACCACCCCAGGCACTCCCTCAGACCGGAGTCACCACACTGCGCTGCGGCGGTTGTGGCAACCCTGTTTCTTAGTGGGTTGCGTTTGAAAGCCGAAAGCGGGAGCTTTGAAAAATAAGATTTATTTTGGTTGTGTTTTAGTGTTAATTTTAGTCAAATCCTTCAATAAATTGCTACCAAAACACTTTATGATGACATATATACAGGCATTTTTTTTTTCAAAATATGTGTGTATGTTTTAATTTTTTTTATATCATTAAGTGTTTTAATTATGGGGTGTAAGATAGGAATGATGGTTACTGCAATTGGTTTATGTATTAAAGTTTTTCATTAATACCTCCTGTGCTGACTTGATCACGTGTTTTAGACATTTTTTTACGAACGAGCAAATAATGTCATTTACACTAGGCGTCAACTTGGGTAATGGAGAACCTTTTTTTACTACTTACATTAAAATCAACCTTTTGAAATTATCCATACCATTTTCCAATTCATAGCAAAACTACACATCTATGATTTAAAGCAAGATATTTTATCTTCATTACTACATTTTTAGTTCATTACCAGAACAAATCAGAAACAAAAATATCAATTTAAAATATTTTAAATTTCACCTTAAGGGGGAAGACTCAAATAAGGCGCTAAACGTCACTTCGCAGTATGCTAACGTAAGCAATACAACAAATAATTTATCTGCAAATTCTTAACAGAAAGTTACGAAAGTGTCTAAGGTTTTCAGTGACGTAAATTCTTAAACTGTAACCTTTTATATTATATATGAAATACCTACAGTAATTTTAAGTAAAACGCTCGACAGTGCCTTCGCCGTTATGTTAACTGCACCCATTACAAACATATTTAATCAAAATCCTTCCACAATCTCAGAGTAAATAAGATCAAGAACCAAAAGCGTTTATTAAAAATAATTCAGTAAATCTAGATTTTCACTGTAATTCCCTCAAAGTTCAGGAATTTTTAAATTCAGTTCCGTCATACAAAAAACGTATGACAATTTTCGATTGTTGATAAAACGATTTATTTCGCCGGAGTAAATCAGTTGTGAGAAGTCCTTCAGAGCGAGCGGACGTCGATTTGAAATTCGATATTTCTGTCTGTTTTATGACGAATAGCTGGGAAGAGAGGTGTTAAACTGTCACCGGAATGTAGGAATTACGTATTTTCGATTTTTTTTTGTTATAATCACATTTCTTTGCAACGTTCTTTAAGATGGTCCAAAAAGTGATTAATTTATTATTCGGCACAATATAAAAGAACTGCGCACTGGAAAAAAACTGACGGACGTGGTACAGATCTACAAGATTAGATCTTTGCAGGCGGTCAACAGCAAAACTAATGAATGAACGAATTATTTTTAAAATCTTAACATTTTTTGTGCCCATATAATTTACAATCTTGACGCCCCTGACTGCATACATAAGTATGCCGATCTGTGCCTATCAAAATCCATAGTTTTAGCGGCTATTTTGAATTTCTAGATATTCACACCGATTTGGTTAGAAAGCGGCGTAAGTCATGTTAGGGGGGTGCTGAAGTCAAATTTAATGTCAACCTGAGTAATTTCGATGGTCATTTTTAATTTTGAGTTCTCTACTGATTTGGTTCAAAATCGGAATTAAAGTGTTTGGAAGTGAACTGAAATCAAATGCGAAGAATGATAACAAAGAATGTTTTTCTTCATTTCAAATTGTAGAATCTTTATCCTACTTTAAAAAATATTAATTAACCTTCACCGAAAAATTACCCCTTAATTAATAATTTTTAAAAAAATAGCGATGTTTGTTTTTTTTATTTCTCGCTATTTTTTTTAGTGTTTAACCAATTTTGACAGTGTAGGGGTAATTTTTCGGTGAAGGTTAATTAATATTTTTTAAAGTAGGCTAAAGATTCTACAATTTGAAATGAAGAAAAATATTCTATGTTATCATAATAACATAGAATGTTTTTCTTTATTTAGAACACCTGTATTTCGGACGATATTAGGTCCTTGGAGACCAATTTGTTTTCAAATTGTACCATCTTTAGTCTACTTTAAAAACAATAGATTAACCTTTACCGAAAAATTACTCCTTCACTGTCAAAATTGACCAAAACACTAAAAAATAGCGAAGAATGACAACTTACAAAAAATTTGAATAATTTAGAACCGCTGTATCTCGGACATTATTAAGTCGTTAGAAACGTATTTGATTTCAAATTATAGCATATTTGGTCTACTTTGCTTGGGGGAAGGGCAAGGGGAAGATAGGAGACTTTTGTGAAAATACTCCCTGTTATAGGTATTATTCACCGGCAAAATATCAGTTTTTCTTATTGCCTTCATTGACTTGGTGAATTGTATTCAAGCTTATTGTGTGCGTCTGGAGTGGGTTGTAAATCATCGTTATCTACCTATGTTATATTTTTACTGCTGTTTAGTATACAATATTGAAGGGCGTTTCTAAATCCCAAAAATTATCAAAAGACAAATAATTCTTATTCCCGATTAATAAACGGGATCTAATTCACATCCTCCATCTTGGTTCCCAATTCAAATGTAATAGTAGAATTACTTAACCATTAATAAAAACCAAAGCCACTAATAGAATAGCCATATAAAAAAGCATCCAATTCATTTCAACCACCTTGAATCCCCTAGTGGACAATCGAAAAACGGATTCCTTGATTCAAAATCCATGAAAATAATTCCCTGTGTCAAAAAGCTGTGCTTATAAGTATTTCTGAGCAGTTGGTCCACGTTACCCATTTCTATAATATTTCCGAAGCTAAAAAAAAGATTATGCTGTGAAGAAATAAATATGTAAATAGTAACAAAACAAATCTTTTGTAAAAGGGAGGCACTTTGTATGGCTACTGACAATAATTAATATATTATATATAAATTGAAAAAAACATATTCTCATCAGTTACCCTATCCTATTACCAACAGATGCTAAGTTAAGTCTGTCAAGCTTCTATTTATTTATTTTTATACAGCGAATAAACGAAAAAATATAGAGCAAATGTTTTTTGTTTCGTATTGCATCAATACGCTGAACATTTTTTTTAATCCGCCGTGGTCTACATTATCCACATTTCCCCAATCCTGCTGCCGGATCGCGGTGGTCCGTGGTTTTAAGTTTGAGGCCTAAAATTCCTAACGGCGGTGAATACGCAGTCTTATACTGGACCCTTAAGGGCGAGAGGAACGTCGGAGGGTTATTATTTATTAATTCAAAATAATGATAGTATTATTACGCCATACGATAATCATAATGTTTTTAAATAGAAAAATATTTATTAAATATTTTATAAATTTACATAGACTTAGTATTTATCAAAATCTAGGGATATTGAAAGAAGGGTGAATGCAGGAAACTCCATTAATGGAGGACTGAACGCGGTTGGCGCTAACAAAAAGTTGTCCATAGAAGCGAAGCAAGCAGTCCACAATGAAGTGCTGATACCATTCCTGATGTATGGCAGTGAGGCATGGAATTGGCAGAAGAAGGATGAAAGTAAACTGAATGCCGTAGAAATGAGATCTCTGAGACGAATGTATGGGAAAACCGAGTATGATCGTGTGAAAAATATTGAAATTCGTATAGAATGCAAGGCTGATGTAAGCGTAATGAGTAAGATTAAGAAAGGGACGCTAAGATGGTTTGGGCATGTGGAGCGAATGAACGAAGAAAGGAGTGTAAGAAGAATGTATGACGCGAATGTGAATTGAAGAAGAAGCCGGGGACGTCCGAGGAAGACATGCCACGATCGAGTGAATCAAATACTTGAGTCGGGCCATGTCAGAAGTAGGATTAATAGAAGAGAATGTATGAGACGATGTATGAAAGTGAATGAAGCAAGAAGTGTATGCCAAGATCGAGTTGTTTGGCGGTCCGTCCTCTCTGCCTACCCCTGCGGGGAAACGGCGTGATCGTTAGTTAGTTAGTTAGTTAATCAGAAATATTACTGTTTCTGACCGTCCCATTGCATGTTTTACAAAATATTTAAAATACGAATATGATTTTTACAGTGGAGAAAAGTATGTTTAATCCTTTATCATTGCGTTTTTGTAAATAAACATAACCAAAGATTTGTATCCGAAAAAAAAAAATTAAACATTAAAATTACGTAGTGTTCATAAAAAAATTAAACCGCACACCGTTCTTTTTTTAATTGATCCTTATCAACAAGTTACAGAAAAACCTTCACAGCATTTTTTAAGGATATTCAACTTTTTAAATGTTTTGTAAAACAGGCGTAGAACGGTCAGAAATGTCAGAATTGCAAATTTAAAAAAAAAACCTAATAAGTATTTTTTCTCTTTAAAAACACCATGTTTATCGTATTGCACAATAATATTATCTTTATTTTGAATTAATAAATAATAACTCTCCGACATCCATCTCCCCTTTAAAAAACACACTGAATAATATAACGCATAAATAAACCAATAAAACATATCACTCTCCCCGTACACACAAGCTCAGCTTAATTAAGAGGGTACATCTTATGTAAAAATTATCATTTTTTTTTAAATATAAATACATATAAATTATTTAACTGTGCAGATATATTTTAATAGCTAATTAAAAAAAAGGTTTTTTTTCCCACTTCCCCCCCCCCCCCTTTTCCTTCCCCCCCCACTTATCCATCCTAAATAATGTCTCCCCTCCCACTATATGTGTCTCTTTCTTTCATTTTATATCTCTTTCACTCATTGTTTTATGTATATATATGTGCCTGTATATACTATATACTATATACTATCTTTAGTTAATAATAAGCCCTGACGAAGCTTCGGTGAAGCGAAACCTGGTTGGCGACGGTTATTAATTCAATAAAAGTGGTGTTTTACAAATTGTGTTTTTCATTTAATATAAAAAAAAGTATAAATGTATTTAACAAAAACTACCCAACTTAATAGAGAAAGATTCCTAGTGTTTGATTTGGGGAGTAGCACCATGTAGAGACAGTAATGGTAACTAAAGACTAGACGTTCTCCTAGGTATGCTCGGAATGAACCATCTGCGGGTCAGAAGGGATGTACACATTGTGACACATTTCTTCAGACTGATTTGCGGATGGTTCGAAAATTCGGCTGTCATGGAGAACATTCATTTCTATGTTCCCGATGGTTATCTCCGTCACCGACAGCATAGACTGTTTTATCTCCCGGCCTGCAGGACCAACTTGCCAATGGTCATGCCGGTGGGGAGGGCAATCTTGCTGTTAAATAGAATCACTTCGGATATCGACATATTTAGCATCAATGAAGCTGCATTTAAACGTAAAGCTTTGTTGCTACTTGTATAATACCAGTATGCCTTGTATACAATTTACTGAGATTATGTATGTCTAACATATTTTTTATTTTAATTTTTATAAGTAATTATTTTGGATGTTGTACATCCTGTATCATCTTTAAAAATGCCTTAAAATGTTAATTTTGTAAAATTTTTAAAAAGAAGAAAGAGTTGAATTGAATTAAGTATAGAAATAAAATAACAATAAAGTAACATACCACTTCTGAAAAATATTGTAACTTTTATGTTTCTTTTTGTGAACAATGTTTCAATCATTTTTAATAATGTATAAACTATAAAAAATAATATTAATCTCCACTTTTGATGAAAATGAGTTACGAACTGGACTCTACGAAGGAGAATCCAATGTTGTACCTACGTGTAAAAATATGATGTCTCCGTCAATTCCATCATATCACTAAAATTAAAATTTTCAACGATTTCTAATTTTCAAATTCATATATTCCAAATAAATGATTAAAGGTTTTTTTTTTTTTTGGCTCTCTTTAATATATACACTCTCGTGTTAGCACATAAATTTGTCGTGAAATATGAGAAAAAAAAAATTATTTGAATTTTTATGACACAATTACAAGTAAAACTAACCAAATAAATGCCCGGAACATAGAGTATATAGGACCAGCAAGCTAAGGGATGACGACAACATCGATAGGCAAAGGCCAGCCTTAGCATAAAAGCTAAAATGCTTAGTCGAAGATTTCGGTTTTGCAGTCCATCAGTGAAAAGGACGGTCTACCTACTGTTCTGTACCCCACTGTACACGTGCGAGCTCCAGGAAAATTTCAAGAAAAATATCACGGAAAGGCTTCAAGTACAGTATGATAATGCTTAACGCATGATGTTTTGTCTACGCTGGTACTGCAGTGCTTCCTGTGTTCTCACCGAGGGTAGAATTTCAGAATTTGCAGCTGTTAGAAATTAGAAAAGGTGTTAAGGGGAACGGTTGCGGTTGCGGTTGTTTCACACAAAATTGTATTTTGGATTGGAGGCCAAAATACCCATCCAAACTAAATGATCTATTTTTTTAATTAAAGGTTTAGTAAACATCTAATACAAATGGAAAGTATTTTATTTATTTTTGTTTTACCTTATGAAATATCGGCTATTAAAGGAATTGATTTTTCGCGATTTTAGAGGCATTTTTACCAATTATTTAGGGGCTAATGGTGATTTAAAAAAAAAAATTTTAACCCATCTGCTTTGAAAATATACTGAAATATATATATATTTTTAATATTAAAATAAGCATTATGGTGGACTTTAAATTAAATTAAAAACGACCAATGAAAGTGATTGTGTTCTATGTTTATCATTTGTCTATAATTGACATTATTTTTTTTAGTAATCTGTATATTCCTGATAAGGAAAGCTTCGCTTTCGAAACATGTTGATATGTATGTATTAAAAAGGTGGTGATTAAAATTTTTTTTTAAATAAATTATTATATTGGGGAAACACATTAAAAATGTAAAAACCTCACAGAATAGAGAATTTGAATTATTTTCTAACAAAATCGGTTTTACCGATAATAAATCATTATTTTGAAAAACCCATCCAAATTAGAATTGGGTGGGAGTAAATAAAATCATATAAAGAGGTCACAATGTGCATTAACCGCAGTTTGAAAATGGCCCTGCACAATAATAAAAACTAAAAATACTTTGCAGAACTTAAGAATAACATTATTAAATTTGATTTACATTAAATTAAAAATATATACATATTTTATGTGAACTTCTACGAATTAAACACAGAAACAATTATTAATCTATGTTTTGAGGTTCCTTGGATGACTTGAAATAATACTTATGAAATAGGGTAGTTTTGCACAAAAATTGGGTGAAAATAACCATTTATTTTTTATAAAAAAATATAACTTATAAACCCCAACATTGGAAGCAGTTTATCTTTCATGAAACTAATATATCAAATTAGAAATTAAATTCATAAAATAATTACGTTTTACTACGTGTTATTCGAAACCAGGTAAATGTTCATAGAACATAATGCGGGACGGCTATTTACAGGTGTACATTAAGTTCTTATTTATTTTCTCTCATATTAAAGTAACTGGATAACGGATAACGCATGCTGTGGATGTTCGCACGGCAAAGTGAATATGATAGGGGGTAATCACATACATCAGGTCATATTGTATGTTATACACTCAATAATCTTGTCCAATTACCAGCCAGATGGGGCATTTCACCATGCTTAGGAAATCTGTGAGAATATTTCATCTCGTTTTGTATCGGGTATTCGAGGCTTGTTCCTTCGTTATTTATAAACTTACGATGCGGCGTGATTGTGCAATTAATGATCGTACAGGTGCACAATAAAAATTATAGATTTAATAATTCACAGTAATTATTCTAATGACTATCCGGTATGCATCAAAAGTTAAAGAAATCTGAAAATGAATATTTTTTTATATATTTTGCAGTTGAAGAGAGTGTACACAGATATAGTTTGAATATTTATCTTTTTTTAATTTATTTACGTCATCTACTAACCTTAAATGTACAATATTGGTACACACCTATTACTCATTTCAGATTTTATTTTAAATTCAATAAAAAAAAACAATCTTATCGGTTTAATCCTGCTAGATATTTTTACATTTTTAAAAAAATAATAATCATAATAATATTTGGATGATTTGTAATAGCGCCGCTTTTGTGAAAAATCATCTCAAGGGCGCTGTACATTTTTTTTCCAATGCCATATCTTATGACTAAGTATAAATAATCTGTTATTACAACTTGCAAATAACATTTACCAGTTCATCGTTCATCGACCAATGAACTAGATGCCGTCTTAACATACACGTTATTAATTTTATGTATAGGCAGATAGTAGTCTAATGGACAATACTTGAGATAAACACTGTTTATTATATAAATTTAAATACTGACATTATATTTGAAAACACATATTATTGGAAATACTATTTAATCCTGATATTTATTTAAGAAAATACTTATGTTCTTGATCGTTTATAGGAAAGGAAAGACATTGTAATGTAAATACTGACCCCGCTTATAAAGGCACCACTTCCATTGTCTACGACTAGATTTGAGGAAATGTCTATGGAAGACATCTGACGGAAGAGGAGGCAGTGAAGGCAAGATAGCGCGCGACGTGACTTGACACGGCGAACAGAGCCGGGAGTTTTTTTGAAAGGGAGTTAAATGTTTAAATCGTGCTGTGATTAACATTCGCCAACGAGCGTTTCAACACCATGTACCCGAAGTAGGTAGGATGGTCCTATAATTACGGATGGTGACTTGGAGTGACAAAAGTCCAACTGCGCGTGCAGGAGCGCTGGATTTCAAAAAACCATGCCAATGATGACCGGGCAATAACGAAGTTTGTACTCAGATCTCGCGGATGGTGTATGGAGGAATCGACAATCATCGGGGCAAGCGCGGCCCTCCCTGTTGCAGAAGACGAGATGCCGTCCACAAGAGCCATCCTAAATATTTTAATACATTTCGTTGTAGTTTTAATCCTCCTCTATACTATTTTACGGTAACGACAATGTTACATTCAGTATACCAATAAACCTCGTGTTTTATCAATACCAGGGTTTTATTTCTGTATCAGGAAATACATTCCGCTTCCCGTGCTTCATACATCAATTTCAGCCATGAATCCTGAGAGATAGAGTCAAGCATTTAAACATACTAGGGAAATTGTTACAAGATATTTTTTAATGGGTTGTATGGTACAGAGATTTGATTAGAATTTATCTTCCTAAATGTGATTCGTCTCTCGATAAGAAACAGATTGAAGCGTTGGACTTCGAATAATATTAATAAAATAAGACAAGTGTAATTAAGATATATAGGAATTGTGTACATGCAGATATATTGAGTTTATTTCGCCTATCGATGGCATTATGAAAACGAGAATAATTACTGAAAAAAAACACAGTATTTACGTAAATGAAGATTTTGTTATAAAATCATTATTTTTGTGTAAGTATCGCATTGAGTATTTAGGGTAAGTTATGTAAGTTATGGATGGTAAGGTATGGATGGTAAGTTATGGATGGTAAGGTATGGATGGTTATTAAGTGGATGGTTTGGGCATGTAGAGCGAATGAACGAAGAAAGGAGTGTAAGGAGAATATATGACGCGAATGTGAATGGAAGAAGAAGCCGGGGACGCCCGAGGAAGACATGGCACGATCAAGTGAATCAAATACTCGAGTCGGGCCATGTCAGAAGTCGGAATAACAGAAGAGAATGTATGAGGCGTTGTATGAATGTGAATGAAGCAAGAAGTGTATGCCAAGATCGAGTTGTTTGGCGTTCCGTCATCTCTGCCTACCCCTGCGGGGAAACGGCGTGATGGTTAGTTAGTTAGTTAGTTAGTTAGTTAAATTTAGTTCAGCCCCTATAAGAATAGATATGTAGACTTGAGTATCAAAAGGCAATTATATTTGTATATCTAAGAAATCATCGGTGAGATAGATTTATTTTATTGGGATTGTTTAGAAAATGTTTACTTTTCAACACATTTATCCCTTACAAAAGAGAGTTGCTACAGGTACTGGAAAATGGTAAACGAATAATTCAACACGCGTATGAATTGGCACGATTTTTAAAATTGATATAAATTCATTAAAATTACAAAGAAAAAAAATATCTCGTAAAGCCAATCTAACCTAACCTAAGTAATGTGATTTTTTTTTAAATTAATAGTTTCTTATTTATCAATGAATTAAGAATTTTGCTTTGTATTCACCACTTTATCTATACACAGCTATCAACATGTTTCAAAAGCTATGGCTTTTTCGTCAGGAATATATAGAATACTAAAAATAATAATCTCAATTATGGATAAATTATAAAAAAAGAACACAATAGTGTAAGAATAGACAAATTATAAACATAAACAAAAATTGATTAAAGTAGGTAACTAATTAATCAAAAATGTTAATAAAAAAATATTATAAAACATTGAATAACAAATTTAAATTAGAAATTGAAAAGGCATTATTAATAGGTATTTATTTTTTTATTATTAAAAAGTGCGCTGATACATACTTATATTGAATTAATCTAGAAAATACCGAACTTTAATTGTCATGAGCATTGATTGCAAACGCTTCAATCGACCACAAGTATCTCCAACAATTAATTAAAATTCATATACGAATGTAATATTTTTTTCATTTCATAACGCACTCATGAGAACGTGTATCGTATTTTAAGTGTAGAGGTATTAGACGTGAGTAGGTATTATTGAAATTTTTTGGTGGAAAAAAAATATGGTGGAATATATACTGGTGTAATTTAATATCATAAAGATAGTGTGTAAAATAAGTAGTATAATATATATATTTTTAATTAAAAGTGTGCAAGTTTTTTTAAATATTTGTGCATTTTTAGTAAATATCTATGGTACTATAAACTAACTTGTAAAGAACTTTGTGTCAATATTACTATTATAATTTGTTTTTAAACCGATTCTAGCTCGGTCAGCACCTAAAAATACACACATTGCAGGTTGCTAACTCAAGAAATACTATGAATAATTTACCTGTAAATTCTCTACAGGTAATTAGAAAAATGTATGAGTTTTCAAAAGACAATAATCCTCAATCTGTAATCTTTTAAATTCTATATGAAACAGTACTGGATTTTTTTATAAAACGGTAAAAAATTCACTGGTTTTCAAACTGGACCTATTTTCAGACATTTTAGGATGTATTTCGTAAATTTTAAAAATTACAGTTTGAGATTTTTTGTTTTTTTGAAACCTTACACATTTCTTAACTACCCATATAGAAGTTACAGATAAATATTTTGTTTTATTGCCAGTTAGTAACCTGCAAAATGATGTTAAGGGCCATTATTAAGTGATGGCCCGGGAATAGTATAAAACTACCCAGCATTGTAAATACACATGAATGCTAGTGAAATATACTTTTATCTGTATATATGTAAATATATTTGTATAATATATATCTGTAGTAAAAAGCATATAACTTTACACTTGTCTAAAAAAGACCATTTTAAAAGTCTTCATAAGAACGCCAACAAAAGAAAATTTCAAATCTTTTGTGGTACCTAACATTCAAAATATCTATGCTAATCAAACATTTCAAAGGTTCAAAGAAACCAAAGAAACTTAATTTTCACCACACAAGAGCGAACCAAAATTACATTATGAATATCCCTAAATTTAAAACCTCTTTCGGACAAAGGCATTATAAATACCTCCCCACTAAGCTATATAATTCACTTTCACCGGCCATAAAACAAAAACAAAAAAACAGCAACAACAGAAAAGGCAAATCATTTAAAAAATTAAATCAAGCAACTTGAAACTTCGTAGGAGCTTAATCCTAGAATAAACTCATTATCGATCAGTATTCACCAACCTTTTATTATATATAAAAAAAACAACTGTAACCAATCTAAATGATTTTTGAAACCAGATTGATGTATTATGTAATATTATGAATAAATTAAAAAAAACCATATAAGTCAAGTTTTGTAAAATCATGCTATAACAATACTGAAAATATATAATCTGAGTAAAATCATGGTTTGCTACCCCTGATACCCAAAGTTGTATATAAACCATAGTTTAAGCATTAATTGTACCAGTCTGAAGATACCCGTCACAGGCTGAAACCGGTCACGGTCAAAAATAAAAAGTGGAATAGAGAATAGAACTCAGCCCGGGAACCGCTAGTGAGGACTAAGAAAAACATTATAAATTGTCTTATTAGATTTGTAAAATTTTATTAACTAAATATGTATTGAAAGTAAATAAAAAAAAATAATAAGTTATCTTTATTTAAATAAACTTCGCCTTCAAACTTCAAATTAATATCCGCCGATATACAAGGCTCAAAGCAGAATATTACTTATAAGTTGCAAAATAAGGTTCAGGCATTATATCTAATCAATTGACACATATATCTTATCCAATCCATTGGAATAACTTATTGAAGCCTATGAGCCCGCTGTAATTTTTAAACATTGAAAAAGATAACATTAACAAATCTCAAAAAACATGAAACGGAAAAAGATACAGAAAATAAATAAAAAATTACGGTCTCAACTGGAAATCGAACCCAAATCCCGTAGTCTTACCTGGACTATCCTGTGTCTTTTTTTGTTTCAGGTTTCATTGAGATTTGTTAATTTTATATTCTTTAATAATTACACGTGTTCTTGTCGTGATTACCAGTATTATGTCACCTGAACTGTTTTGCTGGAATATAATAAAGCCCGCCCCTGGAAGGTGACCTTAATTTCAAATCTAATGCGGTAACCACAGCGCTGTTACACCACCTGGGGATAAATTTGGTGCCACCGCACACGGCACAGTGTCAATTAACAAACCTAAATACGCTTACCAGATGACATGTTCCAAACAAGTTTATTGAATTTTTCATTTATACATTTTGTTTATTGTATGACAGATTACTCATCCATTTACAGTTCTTATTTTAACATTCTTAACGTTTGTGAAGAGATACAAAAAAGTTTTTTAGATTATTATTTATAAAGAGAAAAAATTAACAGCAAATTCACAATGTACATATATATAATTATAATAATTTGAAGAACAATAAATTTTCACCACTGATGATAAATGCCATGAGTAAAGTTCGACGATATACACTATTAATTCAGTTAGCTTAACTATGTAAGTCAGGGAAGGAGGGGGGGGGTATAGGAGTGGGATAAAGGTACAAAAGACAAGAGTAGATGGAAAAGTGGTTTAAGTTATATTGTTTGAGAGCAGTCATATGTAATGGATTTTAATTTAATATCACGTATAGATGAGTTAAAAATGTCAATGTAGTAATAATTTAAGCTGAATTAATGTGTAGATCTATAGATAAAGAGTTTTGTTTAGAATTGGTTTTGGAAGGATATTAGAAGTAAGTAGCTCTCTGATGTTGCGGTTTGGGATATGGAATAACAGGCGTTCAAAAAGATAAGGGTCATCAACTAAGTTGTGAGCGATTCTAAATAACATTACTGAATCCGCTACATTTCTTCGTACAAATGTTTTAAATAGATTTAATTCAATAGCACCATTCTTCTTATCATGCTGCTGTGCTAGAACGTCTTTTCTATCGTATCTTAAACAAACTGTGGTGACGACTATGGCTTTAGTTTTCAGGCACATCTTAACGTATACGTTATTTTTTTTCCATCAGATGTCAGCACGCTCACAAAATGAAAATCACTTTGGTTTTGAATAGTTACGAATGACTTAATACATCAAATATAATGAGGTGATAATTCCACAGGAAATGCCAAGTGAGCGGAGTAGAATGACTACTATTCGAGACCATTAATTTGAGTCTAGTGTGGACATGTTAATGTCTCCCAAGAAGATGAACTACTTTCAAGTGTTGTGTACTTTACATTATAGCCTGTATGTTATTTAGTGCTGTTTATTCGTTGTGAGGTGGTCACGGTTTTTTGTTTGATTTTTTTTTCAATCCGTAAAGTAATATGTTACCACCGGCATGAGCAAATATCGAAATAATATCCCATCATTTGGAAATTATAGCGTTAAATAAAGGCATAAATTTAATTAATTCAGTGTTAACTGCAAAAAATGGAATCAATAATTGAAACCAGAATTCAACAAGGGTTCTGCTAATCCTTCACTGGGCGAAAATATAATTTCAATGAATATTCAACTTAGTAATACGGTAAAGTTTAGTACATTTTTTCTGAAACAATTAAAATCCCTAACAAGGTGAAAAATGATTTTGTAGTCTCCAGATTAAACTACTGCAATATGTTGTATCCCGGTATACCTAAAATACATTTGAACAGACTGCAAGGGGTGTTCAATACAGCCGTTTGTCTAGTGTGCGATGCCATCAAATATTGTCATATCACTCATTTTCTACACTAGATTCGAGTCACAGAAAGAGATCAGTTCAAAATTTGTCTTATGTGCACAAGGGACTGAACGGGCTGTCACCAAAATGCTTGACTGATTTCTGCGTGGAAGACAATCTTATTCAGAGTGAACTCACGCGTAGGGAAGCCAAGCCTGATGCGTCAAACAAGCTGGTTAGACCTTCTCGTATGGATGCTTCAAAATTTGGGAATTTTTAATGTGCTAAGTCCAGATCCTTGGAATTACTTTCATTTGGTCTGAGGTAGTATGTATTTTAAGGGGAGCTACAAACGATAACAAAATTTAATGTGCCCTGAACCGCTCGTGCGGTGATCTTCTCGCTTATGTGACGCATGTTTGGGGTTGGTCCCTGGAACGTTATGGTGAGATTCAAATGGTCTCACTGGACATTTCTAAAGCCTTTGACCGGGTTTGGCACCGAGGACTTGTCAATAAACTGCCTTCTTACGGACGTTTCGTTGTGTACGTGGATTGCCGACTTTCTGAGGGAGAGATCAATTCAGACGGTCGCTGATGGTTTCATCTCTTCCTCGCATTCAATAAATGCTGGCGTCCCACAAGGATTGGTTTTGTCTCCGACATTGTTTTTGTTGCACATCACTACACTTGACATGTGAACCAACCCATTGTTACGCGGATAACAGTACAGTCCATGATAGCTTTTTGTTTGACAAGCCCCCAAAGAGCACACAAATTCCTTTGAAGCAGAGAATGGACGGTTACCTCGAGAGGGTCTCCTCATGGGGTAAGAATAAATCGTCAAATTTAATGTTTCAAAGACCCAACCATGTCTAATTACGTCTAAAAAGGATTGAAATGACAATCTAGTGTAATATGCAAGCAATTTATTAGCCACAAAGTTTATTTTTTTCTTATGGTAACCCTTCATTCAAATGACAACCGGCCGACTTTCTGTTATCCACAGAACAGGAGAATTATTCACTTTTCTGCTCCCTGCTGATCCGGTCGTGTTGTCGAACTTACTAGTAACTTGTAGATTTGCATAATGCATCACTTCTAGTCTTTAAATATTCCTTCTGATCTTTGTACGCGTGAGAAATAAATCAAACAAATAGTGAACCTTCTTTCATTTAATATCTCCGCGACAATCATTAACGTAAGCGCTCTGGTGAGTATTGGTAAGTATCACAATACACTACATACCGCCGAACACATCCAAGACGATAACCTCAAACATTAAATTGGTGACCCCGAAAACACGCGGATTAATTCATAACGGCCGGTCGGCAGGAGTAGAAAGGTGGATCCTGAGGTCACTTCCCCTTGTAAGTACATTTTTCCTAATTAATAAATAACAGTGCATAACAATATTTAGAATTTTTTAAAACCTCAGTAATTTTAATAATATACCTCGTGAAATAATCACGTGCAATTGGTAAATGCTATGATGTCGAATAATAAAGTAATCCATGATTAACCTTGCCATCCGCAAATATGCCTAGATTTGTATTGAAAAATAAGAATTTATTATTACTCAGAATTGGTTTTATCATATTATTTGTCACATTCCTAAAGGAATAAACTTAAATTCTCTCTATCATCAGCTCTAACAGCTTACAAGCGCTAAGAATAAAAACATATCTTTACAATGCCTAAAATTTCATGTATTAATGAAAATAGTGACACAATTAATATTTTTCCTCAATTCATGATTTCAATAAAAACTAATCTCTTTGTTACAATCTATTCCAGCGATATACAAAAGAAAAATCGTCGATTCGAGCGGCGGAATTATCGTCGGATCTGACCCAAAACATTCAGGAAAAGACGAATCAGACCCGATCCCACAGCTGAGACGAGATGATTACCTTCTAACACGTAAATGTTAAAAAAGTAAAATTTTTAATTACTAACTTCACAGTGAAAATCAAGTTTTCATTTTTTAGTGAATTATTTACCAAAAATGTTACAATCCCAAATGTGTTCCGTAAACGCATACAAGTGAATACAAGTAATGTTACAATTTATTTTGTTTCAAAAGTGTTACAAATTCAAATGTGTTCCGTAAAAGCATACAATGCAACGCAAATGATGTTACAATTATTTTGTTCCAACTTTCAAAATTTCAAATAATATTAGAATCCATTTGTTTGAACATTAGTTTCTTTCAAACTTTTTATTATATTCTATGAAAAGATTTTAACCGTTTTACATTTTTTACAACCTTTGGAGATTTTAAATTTTTAAATTGATATATGGATTACGGATTTTAAAATGCAATCATTCTAACATACATCCTAACCTTGACAAATTTACATATTTTCTTGTCATATTAGTCATATTTTATTGCCACATTTACTGCATATTGCATGGGAATTATGTAATGACCACTCACGAAGAAAGATCTAACGAAGAACCAGGAACAGAAAATCTCATCATAATTCCAAAAAAGAAGACATCGGCAAATTGAAGATGGAAGAACACAACTTAGTTGGCCCTCTGACAGCAAGCAACGGTTATCAATACCTGTTGACAATGATCGATAGATTCACCGGCTGGCCTGTAGCCGTCCCACTGAAGGACATGTCTGCAGATGCAGTAGCAACCGCACTGATGGACCACTGGTTAGATCGTCACGGTACCCCGGAGACGATTACTACAGACCAGGGACGTCAGTTCGAGAACTTCTTATTTAAGAAGATAACGGATAAATTTGGTATCGAAAATACAAGGACCACCGCTTATTAAAAAAAAGGCCAATGGCCTAATAGAGAGATGGCATCGGACGCCGATAGCCTCTCTTATGGCGAGTGGCGATCCGAACTAGTTGAAAAATCTCCCACTAATCCTACTAGGATTGAGATTTACAGTTCGAGAAGATCTATAATGTTCCCCTGCTGAACTCACGTACGGTAGAACATTAAGATTACCTAGCGATTTCTTCATCGAAACGCCTAGAGAAGAACCTGATACCTACATCGATCGATTGCAGAGAAAATTTGAAAATATCAAGCCAACACCTGCCAGCGCTCATGGATCAAGAAAGTGCTTTGTACATAAAGACTTAGCTCAGACTACCCACGTCTTTCTGAGAACAGACGGTGGAAGAAAACCCCTTCAAAACCCTTATGAAGGCCCCTACAAGGTAGAAGAACGCGATGAGAAGACATTCGTCATCAGCATAAAAGGAAAGCCTAAACGTGTCTCCATAGACCGACTGAAACCTGCTTTCATACCTGTAGAAGACAACGTGCCAGCTTACGCATCTGTCCAGGAACCACTCCCAGAAATCAAACGAACTAGATCTGGTCGCAGAGTACATTTTCCCGACAGATACCTGTCGTAATGCAATTAAATTGGCAAATTAATTATTTTCTTTCTACAAAACCATATTAAGCTAAATGAAATAAAAAAATAATGTTTAAAGAACATTCAAGTCATAGCTAATTTAAAGTTACTGATACTAAAGTCTACAATTTTTGTATAAATTTTGAACTCTAGTACTGTTGTTATACAATTTTTATTTTCAAAACATAGCGCAGAAACACTATGTAGAAAGAAATGCATCTCGGTCATCGACGAGATGAACCGTTGTAATGTTGAAAAGTTTTTCATCTTTAAAAACATGTTCACCATGTAACTAGTTGTAAGAAAACGAAATGGTAAAGTAAACAAACCATTCAACTAGCTATAGTAATTTAAACATTACACAATATCTTACACTAAATATAGAAAATGTATCATATATAAATATAATAGCATAAAAATATCTGTTACCTAAAGAACATGATAACATGTGTTATGCTGACCATATAATCAACATAACACATGTTAAAAGGTTATTACTAAAATTATTGTTTACTGATATATTCATCATCTTACCGAAGCATAGGTAAGCAATCGTACAAAATATACTCTTGTTCGTTCATGAAAAATGATAATACTATACACCCACAATAACGATAAGTTAGAAATAAACACTCAAAATAAGACTCAAATTTCATGAACACAACTTTATATTTTTGTGATAAGCATAAATTAAAAACATTTAGATTTTAAGCTTAAGTTTAATAATAATTTTCTTTTTATTCCAGTGATAGGGAAATCACTTTGTTGAATAATATAAAAAATCCTGTATTATACTTACCATATATATATATGTAGATTTTAATCAAGCTTAAGTTGTCTGAAATAACGACTTGTATTTAATCGTAAGTCACTTGACTCCTTTATTTGCTAAAGCAAAATGTTTATTTAGGAGGTAGCTTAAGTATTTATTATTTATACTATTAATACAATTTAAGATGACTTTTAAAGTGATGTTATATATTTAAAATAAGTCTTAAAGATAAAATGTCGAATGTAATTATTTTTAGTTTATTTACAATAGGCAAATGCAACACAATTATCTTTGATTTATATTAATCAACAATAAGCAAGTTGGAGTATATACTTATTGATCTACATCAAAGATAATTGTAAGAATATGTATTAGTATTACATCCATACTTTAAGATTATGTAATTTTAAGTCGTTTAAGAAACTGGGCGGAAGGTATATAATATGCAAGCAATTTATTAGCCACAAAGTTTATTTTTTTCTTATGGTAACCCTTCATTCAAATGACAACCGGCCGACTTTCTGTTATCCACAGAACAGGAGAATTATTCACTTTTCTGCTCCCTGCTGATTCGGTCGTGTTGTCGAACTTACTAGTAACTTGTAGATTTGCATAATGCATCACTTCTAGTCTTTAAATATTCCTTCTGATCTTTGTACGCGTGAGAAATAAATCAAACAAATAGTGAACCTTCTTTCATTTAATATCTCCGCGACAATCATTAACGTAACCGCGCTGGTGAGTATTGGTAAGTATCACAATACACTACATACCGCCGAACACATCTAAGACAGATGACCTCAAACGTTAAAGAAGCAAGAAGTGTATGCCAAGATCGAGTTGTTTGGCGGTTCGTCCTCTCTGACACAATATCAGAGAACTCTGTGTTTATCAGTTACTTCTATTTTATTACATTTATTAGAAATTAGTATTTATTTGAAATATTAATGTTATTTTCATTTATTATTTATTTATTATATTATATGGGCTTTTACATATTTAGTTAATTACAATAGTTACACAGATACAAAACACATTACAGTAGGTACATAGGTAAAATAGATAGCCTTCATGAAATACAACACTTAAATATTTCATCTGTCTCACCAACAAATCCAGGAATAACATGTGTAAGTACCATTCCAAATAATTAGCTACAGGGCGAACATCAAAAATATACCTCACATTCACTGATACTTATACTCTAGACACATATCTTAATAATTGTTAAGGATGTGCGCAATAATCGACTCTTTGTATTTGTATTCCAAGCAGTTGAACATTTATTTGCCATGTCTGAAAAAGCATTACCTTCTGCGTGAAGTCTAGGTACAAGAGATTTTTTTTATAATTCAGTCCTATAGTATGTATGCATGTGGATGAATTAAGGAATGTGCCAGACAGCGTTAATATTAATAATAATAATAGTTGGATGACTTGTATAGCGCCGTTTTTGTGAGAAATCACCTCAAGGGCGCTGTACAAATATTTCTTAACTAATTATGTACAGACAGATACAGAAAAACATACTTACCTGGCAGGTAGCTTCAGATGAACACAGTTTTAGAAAAATTTAATTATAGAGATGATAGTTTTACATGGTTATTTGTTTCTCCCTTTCTATTGATGTTACATTTATTAGATGATTGGTGTCACAAGAAGAGTTGGTATTTATTGAATTATTGGTATTAATTTTTAGGACTGGAAAGTATTCATAAAATGAATTTTAAGACTCGAAAATATCTATAAAATTACCTTAAAAAGCGTAAGAAGCTTTTAATAAATATTAACGTTTATTTTTTATTTTACACTTTGGTTGTTTACAGTGTTGCGGGCTGTGGACGCATTTGCGCACCGATGCGTGAATTTTTAATTATATATATATATTTTTTTTTTTATTTATTTATTTAATGACTTTAGGTAAGTACTAACCGGCCGGCCTAGCTAAGCAATTTACAGGTGAATTTCTTTAATTTATGGATACGATTGTCTGAAAAGATGTGTTTTAAGTTTAGTTCTGAATTTGTTGAGTCTTTGATAATTCTTAAGTCACGCGGCAGTTCATTCCAGGCTTTAGGTCCTGACACTCCGAAAGCACGATCACCGAACTTAGTATTAGGTGTGCGCTTTGGTTCCTTCAACCTGCCGATAGCTGATGACGCTGCTGACCTAAGGGTGGACTGCCGTGAGTTGGTATTTTCGGGAATACACAGTTCTGATAAGTAAGCCGGAGCCATTCCGTTAAGTGACTTAAATACCATCCAGCAGAGCTTGAACTGGATTCTTTCTTTGTGACATTTCATCATCTCTGGCTTTTCCTTTATCTACTTTAGTTCTTTCTGCCTAGACTAAAGTAAAAATATTTGCATTTTTATGTCGGCATGATCATCAAACACAAAAAAGTCACCATCTTGTAGATAGGGGGAGCGATTTCTGAAGTCGTTTGGTATTGTTTTTCACTCAGACGAGGCACGGACTAACGCACATTTATTTATGAAAATATAGGAGTTACATTAAGCGCCCCGGAGATATGATATTCATTGATCGTTTACAGGGGTAATTGAAAAGATCTCCATTTTAGGCTTTCCATTTACGGCGAATAATTCAAATTTTGATTGAAGCTTTATTTGACAATTTATGTTTACCGTCTTCGGGGCGGTTCATAAATATCTATAATTTATTTAAATATTTCTGAATTTTGTTTTTATTTTAAGTATATTTCTTTTCCCTTGTACATTGTTTTACAAATATTAAATAGGTACCTGTAATTTCTCTTACGCATTAAATATAACATGTTTGTAATTGTATTAGAAATTAAATAAAAATATTATTATTATTATTATTATCTGAGTTGATCTTACTTTAACTATCACACGCATAGGAGCTATTGTATACATTTTTAATTATCTTATTAACTATATACAATCCAAAAACTTTTTGCTGTTCTTTCTTTCTCTGTATCATACACTATAATTTTATGTATTATACACTTTTATATTATGTATTATGTACGGCCTCCATGGTCGAGGGCTAAGGCTCTCGACTACGCATCGGAAGGTAGCGGGTTCAAATCAAGCAAGTAAATTTTATTTGATTAATTTGTGCTGTTTCACAATTAATTCATTTAAAAATAATACATAGTATATTTGCGCACGTTCCAGAGTGGAAGATACTCTCAGTATCGCCTTGGTGAGAAAGACCACCATTCAGAATTGAAAGGTTATTTTCAATTGCTTTTAGCCGTGTTTGGTCACCAGATCTAACTAGCTATGTATTTCCCCACCTCCCTCTTCCCCTTCTCCTTTCCCTCCACAATATCTTCAGCCTCACAACATTCCCCAATTTGGAATGCCATAGTCTCACTGGCTCTAGACGGTTGGGAGCAGTTTGGACTCTTGTGCGGTATTCATATAATTTTTTATTATTTTATGTTATCCGAGATATAAAAAAGTTCCCCTTTACTCACAATGCCATGCACTTATATGCATACTATGTACTCGTATAATGTAATTTTTTTTTATATCTACTACTTTAAAAAAATCTTTCTGTAACGTGCACTAATTAATCTTAAATGTAAAAATATATGAAATCCCACCCGTTAATCCATATATATAAAAATGAAAGTTTGTCTGTCTGTCCTCGATTTTTTTCGAAAATTACTACATACTTAAGTCCGGAAACATTGAAAACATTGAACTCGTCATGTTTTATTTAGGTTAGCCCATAGATATACCACTCTGGTTAGCCACAAATTACATATTCAAAAGAAGAAAGTTTGTTAGGGTAGACTATTTTTAAAATGGAAAACACAAGTGCGTACCTACTTAAGAACTTTATTATTTAGATATATTTTGTATAAAAAAAAATGTTTGGAATGAAACAAAAGTTTAAAATGGATTTTTCTTTATTTAGAGATAGTAATAGTCGTCACAAGGCATTACTTTCGCTGTCAATCGATTATGGCACCCAAACGACAAGCAATAATTTACAACTTCATAACTTTATTCCAAAAAAAAAAAAATCCCGAGCAACACCGGGTACACATCAGCTGGTAATTAATAAATAAATTATATCTGTTCATTTTAGAGCTAAATATCAGCTTTGGGTACGTGTAGTTTAAGTTCGAATCCCACTTACCACCTTTTCAGCACAAACCATTTTTAACACGGAGGCGTGTTCACTGAAGCTTTATTTCATGTTGTTTACCCAAGCTAAGTTATGTTAATCTATTCAGACAGGCGTACCAACATAACATTAATTCTTAAATGATGCAAAAAACTACGGCCTTTGCCTATTATTCATGCAAATCTGCGCTGAGTCCTTCCTTGGCGTTGTTTTTATTTCTGGTCTAGTTCTCTCGCCGACAGTGGCTGAGGCATGTAATAGGCTAATAAGGTCTTCACCAGGAGCACGGCATACTGTTATATAAATGCGCGATTTGTGCGGCGCACACGGGCGGCCGAACTAAGCGGTGGCCACTTGAATTTGTATATACGCACCGGCCTCGCTTGATTCGGCTGATTGATTCATCCGATCTTTAAATTCAGATAAATTATTTTTCGCAACTATGCATGCAATAATTGGTGCAAAATCTTTTCGAAACTTTTTAAAAATGAGATCGCTTAGTAATATGTTCTGTAAAACCGTGTTTGATTGAATTATGAATGAGAAGATATGAAAATATTTCAAAACCCATGTAAAATTAGAAGATTATCTAGACCGAATGAAAAGATTAAGAAAAAAATTGTTTTTGGAAAATTCATTGTTTCTATTTGATTAATTTCTTAATATATGTATACCTACTCCTTTCGCATGATGACATATCGGCATCGATATCGTGTGTATCTACACTGTAATCAATTTACGAAAGATTGCCACTGCTGTTTCAAAAATGTTATGTCTTTTAATATTTTTTTTACAGACCTTTTCACTTACCATACTTGAAATGGGAATAAGTCGGCACCCGCTGTGAGCATCGAATCTCCATCCTCCCGGTTGCTAATCGAGCATCCCACCCCAAGGTTATCGACCACTTCTTTAGAACGGCATTTATTTTATTAATTTATTTTCCTCCCCCCGGCCCTGATCTGCATCATATTATTCTAACATCTCCGTGTGATCACGGTCGTGTGGCTATACTGGCTATACTAATGCTCATCATCTGTGTTCATTGAATGGTACTAGGTATAAGTACAAAAATATATTGCCTCCTAGTAATAGTGAATGCTTCATGCAGTCAATAAATTGTTCAGCGAAGATAACCACTTTTTCACAGTTCGTCTGCTTTTCCAACGGTTGTAGTAGTAATGTATCTTGTAATTACTCTGTTTGGATGTGATGACTCAATTTACAGTTGTTTCGTTTACGTTTTGAATTGACGTGGTACTATTATCTTTAAATAATAGTCTAATGTCTTCTACGGAATATTTATCAAACATGGCTTGCTCTAAACTTATTTGTATTAATTTACTTAAATACACGAAACATTATTTTACTAGTTAGGCGGGTAACATACATGTAAACATATTCAAATTAAAGGTCAATAAACGCCCGGGTTGCTGGCAATGAAATAATGAATACATTCTTATCCAACAAACGTGGTAGTTGTGCAGTTTATCAATACGGCTAAGAACTTTTGTTTAGTAATGAATTCGGGTTTGCGATGCAGTTTAACTGATACATATACGAGTATATGAGTAATACATAATGTAAAATATATAAACAACAATAGGATCGATTTTGCAAATAGTATCAAAAGCTCGGCCGGAAATATGACTTTTACAGGGATATCTTGGTTAAAATTTGGGTACGTATTTCAAGTTGATTGTTTTTTGGGTATTGCACAAGGTATGGGTACATTATTACAGCAATTTTATGGTTATGATAATATTAAAATTGAACATGTGTCATAATTGCTTTAAACTTGTTACACACGGTTAATATAATATAATATTTGTATGTCGCGATGTTAAATATATTTGATATCTTCTCTCTAAACATGAAAACTATATGAAGATATTATTATAATATATTTCAGGGGTTCGCAACCTTTTTGAGGCTCGGAGCTACCTTTTACCCTGGTTTTCATAAGGATCGACCTCTAACACGAATCTTGCTTTAGTTCTTGTTTAAATTTTTGTTAGTTCTTTAAAACATTGACCCACCACTTCATTAATAAGTACGAATCTAGCAATACCAATTTGTCCTACCACCGGGATAATTTTTTTTCATACACGGTTGTAAATTTTAAATGTGAAAATAATACTTCTCAAAATTCATAATCTTACTACAATCTTACGAGGAACGACTTCAATGCATTAATTTTATTACCTTGGAAAAAGAACACAGTCTACTGACTTAATATACTTATTCAAAATTATTCACAACAAACTTAAAACCACTCGTTGTCTAAGTAGTATTCACATACAAGTTCCCAATAGACGCTATTTAAGGCATCATAAAACTTTTTATCTTGATTTATTTAATAACAATATTGCCTATTTCAATCCAATGTCTCGAATGTGTAGATTGTACAAAGGATGATTGGAATGTGACGATATAGACATCTTTATAAACAGCCTCACATATTTAAAAATCAAATCAGCCATCTTCTATCACGTCATGGAAAATAGTGGTGTTATTAGAAATATTTTTATTATTTTTATTTATTTTTATTATTTTATTGAAGTTTAAAAAACCTCATTGTAATATTTAATCATTGAAGAAGATAAAATTAACACAACCTAAATGAAACATGAAACCGAAAAAACAACAGAAAATAATAAGATATCAGGCGCATCTGGAACTCGAACCCAGGACCTCTGTCTTTTCGTTTGTTTTTTTTTCGGTTTCATGTTTCATTTAGGTTGCATTAATATTATTTTCTTCATTGAAGAAATACTTTAACTTGCTTTATTTTTTTCTTCCCTTTCTATATTTTCTTTCACATACCTTCTGGTGTTATTAGAAATATTATAACTGGTTTTTTCTTCTATTTCTATATGTTATAATAAATAGAATTTTTTTTTTATTGAGATCGACCTAAATTATTTCGCCAGTCGATTGTAATCGACCGGTTGGGAACAGTGGGAACCCTCGGTAGATTTCATTTGACAGGGAAAAACACGTGCTAGGTTGAGGGGCGGAGAGGGTCAAAATATATATATTTTACAGATATCGCTCGGCTTGCCTATCAAATAATATATTGCCAAGCCCACATGTAAATAAATATTATTATTACCCATATGTGACGACTTAAGAGCTCGTATGGCGAGCGATATCGTGAGTTATGATGTACTATAATTTAAATACATATTATATTTCCCGAGTGTAACAAGCTTAAATCTACCTTCGAAATAATAGTGTGCCTGTCAACATAAAATAATATAACCTTTGATATAATAATAAATAATGGTCAAGTAAATGTGACATTTACTAATATCGTGTGTTATATTATGTTGGTTCATGAAGTACTCTAATAAACAATATAAGTATTTGCGTGTATTAGATCACAAAGCCATGTTTCACATATTATCCCTGACCTTTTAAAATACACAATACGAATTTTTATAATTTATGATACATTGTTATTATTTTTTTTGTAGTTCTATGCTTCGTTACGAGGTTTTATGGTCATTTTCATTATTTTATTGAACTTGAAAGTATTAAAAGCCATTTCATTTGAGTGCCCAAGCGATTGACTTGTAAAATAACAATTTGTTAAATGTCAAATAACGGGAGTTACGCACGGCTTTTGCTTTAATATTGTAATAGTATGTGAAGCGCCGTTTTTGTGAAAAATCACCTTAATCATTTCCTAGGTTTTATCTTACTGCACCTGTTATCTGTGTAATATTTTGGTGAATAACCGTTCTATTGAGATCAGTAAATATATAAAATAACTATATATAATCTATAGTAAGTTACGTAATGTGTAATAATCGTATGGGGTTTTAACATAATTACTTCTTTAAAAAATTTAAAATAACTTTGTGGTGTCATTTTTAATAAAATGAATAAGAAATGTTTTGTATAATCCACTATTTAATAATGTGTATCCCAATGAGGGAAGCTTCACTTTCGTAACATGTTGATATGTACTCGTATATTATATTAAATATTGTCTTCAAAAGATGCGATCACTTTGTAGCATCATAATTAATAAATTAATAAGAATTACTTTGCTTAAACCACTGTTTTTAATATATAAATATATACATTTTTCAGAGGCAAAGCTCCCCTCATCAGGATACCTAAATATACGTATATTTTTATATTAAAAACTGTGGTTTAAACGAAGTAATTCTTATTAATTTATTAAATAGTTAAATGAAACAATCAAACTTTTATTTTTCACGCCGACTGGTTTCGGAACAACCGTTCCATCGTCAGGACAAAATATGCACTAAACAATATTACAAAATTATGGCAAAACATACATAATAGGTGTCACAGTGGAAGTGGGGGCGTGAGTAGGGATTAGTAAAGAGTGGGGGAAGAGATGGAGATTGATGGAGGGTGAAAGGAAACACATTAATTATGGGTCTGTAAGATGGGTTTTTTCATTGTTAATAATTAATGTTTATACGTAACATTTCTTATTAATTTTTTTTATTTTAATTATTTTAAAAAGAAGGTTTTTAGAAAAGAGTGTCAAGTTTCTCTTTGAATTCTATTTTGAGTAGTCTACTCCAAGTTTTAGGACCTGAAACTTCTAAATAGCCATTTCCGAACGTGGTATCTGGACTGCGCTTTAGTTGATTCAACCCCCCGATGGATAGTGACGTTACAGATTACTGACTTGTTGTGAATTCATATTTTAAGAAGTACGACTTGTCTTATCACTCTTAATTGTTCATATACTAGTCTATTCCAAGCTTTAGGTTTTGATACTCTTATTTTTGGTCCCAAAGCTCGATCTCTGAACTTAGTTCGGTTTTCCCGGAATCGGTTTATTATCGAACACAACGAGTTTTTCGTTTCTCGGCCTATCGCGGTGAAGTTTAGTTGGAAGGTTGAAGACCAGTCCCTAAATAAGTCATGAAGTGCCATTCAGGAACAGCATGCAAAGCTGGCCGAGACCGCTGCGGGCCACGGACTCAATTTTATAAAGCGTCGTGTCAAACGAGTTGCAGAACAAATTAAAAGCGTGAGCGATAAAGCGAGCCCACGCGAGGCATTCGAGCGTTTTATTGTTTGCTCTGGTCCATTGTCGGCAGGAAAAATAAAGCATCCGAACGATGTTCTGCAAGCCCAGACTGTTGTTCTTCAGGTTGAAATAA